>VDFB02132704.1:0-50600 GCA_007258455.2 Sequoia sempervirens | reverse complement strand
CTCTCTCCCTCCCTCTCTCCCAATCTATCCCACTCTCTCACCCTCTCCAACCTTATCCCACTCTCTCAGGTCACTCTCTCACACTCACTCCATCTATCTCTCCCCTATACCCTTAACCATGAAACCCTAAACCCTTATGACCATCTACCATAAACCCTTAACCCTTAAACCCTCTACCATATACCCTAAACCCTAAACCTTTAACCCTTAAACCCTCTACCATCTACCATTAACCATTAGGTCTATGTGTACACAAATCAGATATCCGATTTGAATCAGATATCCAACTTGTAGAACTAAAATCATACCGTTACAAAACATCCTAATTTTTTTTCAAATGAATCAGATATCATATTATAATGGATATCAGATTTGTGGCCATAGAAAAGCCCCATGTGGGTCATTTTGTGCATTCCAACGGACCCTACATTCTATTTGTAGGCAACACACAAGCGGTTTCAGATAGGAAGAGACAAAGATCAACTTTTTGGAGAATCTTCTACTGAAATTTGTCATAAGCAATGATTTTTTAGCATCTTTTATGAGGTATAATGGGGGGCAATAGTCGTCAAAAGAAAAAATGTAAGAGAAAGCTTACAAAATAATAAATTGAAGCATATAGACAAAGAGATAGAGAAATTCATAGGAAGACAAGAAAAGGTATGTTAAATATTGGTGAACCTAACCCCTATGGTCTTTCAAGTGAAGAGGAAATTGAAGATGTTCAAGGTGAAAATGTTGGAATTTAATATGTTGAACATGATATTCAAATTAGGAATGAAATTATTCAAATTGATAATGAAAATGTTCAAGGTGAAAATGTTGGATTTGAAGATGTTGAACATGATATTGAAATTGGGAATGAAATTATTCAAATTGATATTGAAAATATTCAAGGTGAAAATGTTGGAAATGAAGATTTTGAACATATTATTGAAGCAAGTGTAAATTATGTTTCACCAGATTACATGAGAAATGAAGAACCTTGTATGGAAGAAAGACATATTCCAATTTCAAGACCTTCAAGAACCCCTAAATAATTACTTGACTTTGATGAGAACATTATAAATAATTTTGAAGGCAAGAGGTCAACACAAACTGTTCGGTTGTGGGCTAGAAGACTTTTGCTCCTCAAATCCAACTTGGGTGCAACTTCATTTTTAGCAACTTTCATGAGGTTTTCAAGGAAATCGATGTTTCCAACCTTGCCACACCCTATAAATTCATCAAACACGTCTATTAGGACCTGCACAAGCTTAAGCCAACTTTAAATCTTGTTGCCCCAACATTTCATTGACATTAGCAAGTTGTAACCACCATTTTTGGTGCAGGAGCACCTACACCACAATATCATTGTGGATCATTTCAATGATTAAAGTGTTAATATTTTGAGTTTTTGTCTTTAATGATATGTAATAGTCCTAATGGTCATGTATTAGGAGGATTTTTTAGGTTTTAGGGTCAAAAAAACATGGAGATCCCAACTTGTCCTAGTTGTTGCTTTGTAGCCTTTGAAGGAAAAATTAGTAAATTTGTTTAGGGACAAGCAAGAACAATTTTTTGAACATGTAATGATGTTATTCAAGCCATTAAGTGAGGTCTTAGTAAAGTTAGAATTGGAAAAGTGCAACATTTCATTATGAGTCATATTAATGTGAAAAATGTTTGTATTTTGGTCTTCAACGGTCATTAAGGTTTCAAAAGTCAATTAATATTGGTGGTTAAAGGAATTAGGAGTTGGATTCCAAGGCATAGAAATGCACTTAAGGCCTTGAAGGGATTGAGACAAGTTTGGTTGAAGGAGTTTTTTTCTTTGAATCAATAAAGTTTCAATTACTCAGTTCATATTATACTATTTTTCTTATCTTTTCTGCCTGTGCACAAGCCATTCAAGCATTTTTGTATCAAAACTTTATGTAGAAATTTTATTACATGTATTGACATTATTTAAAGAGTGGAAGGCATGGAGAACTGGGATTGAAATAAAATGAAGAGTTAAAGGTCTAAAAATGGTGGTTTTTCTTCACTTGAAAATAGAGTTTTTACCCTAGGGTTTACAAAAATCTCTGAGATACCAAAAGTTTCTTTGTTTTCTAAGCATATTGGGGCCTAAATAAAGGTGTCTAAGGTGGTGGTAGAGTCTGAAAGGTTGTGGAAGTGCTACATCCAATAAACCCTCAAGAATTACACTAAAAATAAGAGTTTTTTGATTTGACGGTTACAACTTCGTACAAATGGAATCTAATTGCAAAATCTTTGTTTTCTTGGAAATTCATTTGCTTCCCCAAGGTTTTAGGGGTCTATGTGGTGTTTGAAGGTATGTTGCTTTGCATTTTTGGGCTAATTGAGTAGCCTGTTCAAGGGTGAATGTATAGGAAGTCAACAATGGTCCAAAGGAGTCTATGTTGTTTCTCATATATGTTGTATAACTTGGATATGGGTGTTTGAATCAGTCATGTGTTGGTCTGGTGTTTTGGAAAATTGTGGAGTAATTGGACAAAAACTAGTTTCTCACTATTACATGGGTTTAAGGGGGTTAAAGAGGGAAGTGTGTATTTAGTTACAGAATGAAAGTTGCACCACTTTGCAACTTTACATTGCTTGCATCTGGCAACTTTTCCCTCCACTGAAAAGTCATCACCACAGAAAAATGCCTTTGAGATAGAAAAAACTAAGAGAGGTTTTTGTAGATGGTCACAACACGATCCCATGGCCTTAGATGGAGAGTCTGTAAGCATCACGGTCTCTTAGAAATAGCCCTTCAAAGATTGATGCCTTTTAGCACTTTGGACTCTTAAGGGAAATCACCAGTCCAATGTAGCTCAGAGTGATTCGGCGTATTTGGGTGCAAGAGAGGACCATCCCTAGCATAAATGTACCCATTCAGACGTGTTGGAACAAACCGTTTGGCCGTACAAGTTGCAGAATGAAAGTTGCACCACTTTGGAACTTTACAGTGCTTGCATCTGGCAACTTTTCCCTCCACTGAAAAGTCATCACCATAGGAAAACGCCTCCAAGATAGCAAAAAATGAGAGAGGTTTTTGTAGATGGTCCCAACATGATCCCATAGCCTTAGACGGAGAGTCTATAAGCATCACGGTCTTTGAGAAATAGACCTTCAAATATTGCTTCTTTTTAGCACTTTGGACTTTTAAGGGAAATTGTCGGTCCAATGTAGCTCAGAGTGATTCGGCATATTTGGGTGCAAGAGAGGACCATCCCTAGCGTAAATGTACCCATAGAGAAGTGTTGGAACAGTCTGTTTGGTCGTACGAGTTGCGGAATGAAAGTTGTAACACTTTGCAACTTTACACTACTTGCATCTGGCAACTTTTCCCTCCATTGAAAAGTCATCACCATAGGAAAACGCCTTCGAGATAGCAAAAACTGAGAGAGGATTTTGTAGATGGTCCCAACATGATCCCATAGCCTTGGATAGAGAGTCTATAAGCATCATGGTCTCTGAGAAATAGACCTTCAAAGATTGCTTCATTTTAGCACTTTGACCTCTTAAGGGAAATCACCGGTCCAATGTAGCTCGGAGTGATTCGGCGTATTTGGGTGCAAGAGAGGACCATCCCTAGTGTAAATTTACCCATCTAGATGTGTTGGAATAGTCCATTTGGTTGTACGAGTTGCAGAATGAAATTTACACCACTTTGCAACTTTACACTATTTGCATCTGACAACTTTTCCCTCCACTGAAAAGTAATCACCATAGGAAAATGCCTCTGAGATAGAAAAAACCAAGAGAGGTTTGTGTAGATGGTCCCAACATGATCCCATAGCCTCAGACAAAGAGTTTGTAAGCATCACGGTTTCCGAGAAATAGCCCTTCAAAGATTGCTGCCTTTTAGCACTTTGGACTCTTAAGGGAAACTAGTGGGCAACATAGTTAACTTCTTCACAAACTTGGTTTGAAGTAATTTCATTCTTTTTTGTGCATTTAAAATGGAGTTTTAAGCCTTCCACCTAAAAGTGACCTCTAAATAACTTCAAACACCTCAACTACCTCATTCTTATTAATTTGTTTTGCAAATAAGCATTTTCATTCCAATAGGCTGAGCTTTCATTTTTGCTTGTTGGATTGAATGCAGACTGTGACACAAATTTCTTTTTTCAAAAATTGTTCAACATCATTGAACTAAGAATTTATCACACATCTATAGAGAAACAAAGGAGTACTACAAACTAAAACACGTTACACTTCGGTTGTCACTAACTTGATGTACTCTTCAACATCTCTCTTCTCTAAAAGCGACCTCTAAATCACTTCAAACACCTTAACTACCTCATTCTTATTCATTTGTTTTGGAAACAAGCATTTTCATTCCAAGAGGCTGAGCTTTCATTTTTGCTTTCAAAGAAAAATCTTCCTATGCCAATGTTACACTGCATAGGTAAACCGGGTTTTGTATTGTGGACCTATATTAAGCTACCACTCTCAAGACCAATGTAACAATGATACAAAATAACTTTGATACTACAAGAAGACATCTGATAACTCTTGAGTGTACTAAAATAATTCTTATGATTTTTGAAGAATGTTGATAACTCTACTCAGTTGTCTTATTTTTTCAATATCATACAAATTGAACCCTGGCATCAATAGAATTTGTATACCAAGCTACCACAATGCAAGTTTTAGTGATGAATATTTATCATGCATGTTTTAAATGACATTCAAGTTTATGATGTTTTCTATTTTTTTATATGATGTTATGTGATATTCTAATCGTAATTCATGCTTCTAGGCTGCACATCTATATAGATATATTATTTTTAAATGTTTTCTCCATTGTTCGGCCCCTACACCACAAGTAAATTGCTGCATAGCATGTGGAATGAGGGGGAAACAGGCCTGAGATCCCTTTAAAGTTTGTTTGAGTGCATTTAAAATGAACTTTTAAGTCTTGCACCTTAAAAGTGACCTCTAAATAACTTCAAACACCTTAACTACCTCATTCTTATTCATTTGTTTTGCAAACAAGAATTTTCATTCCAGGAGGCTGAGCTTTCATTTTTGCTTGTTGGATTGAATGCGGACCGTGACACAACTTTTTTTTTTCTAAAAATTTTCAGCATCATTGAACTAAGACCAATGTAACAATGATACAAAATAATGTTTGAGACTACAAGAAGACGTCAAAATGGCTAGTGTACTAAAAAAATTCTTATGATTTTTGAAGAATGTTGATAACTCTACTCAGTTGGCTTATTTTTTCAATATCATACAAATTGAACCCTGGCATCAATCGACTCTGTATATCAAGCTACCACAATTCAAGTTTCAATGATGAATATTTATCATGCATGTTTTAAATGACATTCAAGTTTATAGTGGTTTTTTTGTTTATATGATGTTATGTGATATTCTATCGTAATCCATGCTTCTAAGTTGTATATATTATTTTTACATGTTTTCTCCATTGTTCAGCCCCTACACTGCAAGTAAATGGCTCCATAGCATGTGGAATGAGGGGGAAACAGGCCTGAGAGGCCTTTAAAGTTTGTTTGAGTGCTTTCTTTTCATTTTTTGTGAGTTTTGTGCCAAGTTTCCTCAAAGAAATGTGGTCTCATAGAATTCCATGACAAGCTAATGCAATTGATAGCTGCTCCTAGTTATTAGTTATGTAATGTGAAGTAATTGCATAACCGCTTAGGTTGACTTTGTAAAAAACTATATTGTTATTGAAATTTTTTCATCTATCAAAGATCTAGTTGTTACTTATGCAATGTGAAGTAATGCTTTGAGTTTGAAAGATGTGCAATGCAATGTAATCAACAATATGAATATAAACTACATAATATTTAACCATTATTTTTATGCTATTGTACTTTGATATTTAACCATTGCTCACTTGATTAAATTTTCAAAGAGTTTAATCATGCACATGAGGAGGAAATTAAATTTTGATTGTCAACTTCTATATATCAAATTATCCAATAATCAAGTGTATGTCCATATACAAAAATGACATCAATGCCAACTCAAACAAAGTTTTACAATATGTGGCATATGCCATGTCGGTATCTATTCAAAATTTACATGCCAAAATGTCTATCTCATCCTAAACTACTGGTGGATCATCAAAATGGAGCCTCTTTGAAGCACTCGTTGGCTCTGAAGGTAGCTGCACAAGAAAAAGTCAAACCACAATTGAGATTATTTATACTATATAATTTAAAATCGAATAATTAGCATAAAAATCAATACACATTGAATTATAATTGAACTTTAAAATTGAAATCTTGATTACCTGAAATATACGTTTCTTCGAAGGGTCAGGAGTCCTAGAATATACCCCTCTCAAAGAACTAACCAAACCAACTTTTGTAAGATCAATCTATATATGTGAACAAAAACATGAAATTGATCCAAGTTAGCATATAATTGTCGGTAATAAGAACATATTTACCAAGCACAAAATAAAATAAATACACACCTCTTTAGGCTGATCTTTTTCTGTATCTCCTTTAGGTGTTCAAATACCTACTCCTTCAGGTGTTGTGACACTTATCAAAAATGATGTATAGCTCACAACTGCCTATACATAAAAATGACAAGTACATATGAAACTACGAATCTATGCCAATGTATGCATAATCAACAAAAGATCTTATAAATCTTAATTCATTCAAATTTGAGTTTAATTACCTTTCCCTTATCTAACATTGTGCCTCCATAGTCTGGAGAGCATCACACCTTGCTTGCACTAGGTGTTTCCTACAAGCAGAGAATAAGATGAACATATAAGTTAATATATAATTTCATTAATGACAATTACATACTGTGTGCATCTCGAGGCCAAATGAAATGGCCCTAAGGGTGCTATCAGTCACCCGTGTGAGCTCCTCCTCAGACATTAATTGCTAAATAGACCATGTAAATAAATATTAGTAATTGATACTATCTCTTATTAATATTCATTTTTAAAAAATGCAAGTTATGAATTTACACCTTAAATGTTACCTGTGTAACTATTCCAATGTCCACCTCTCTAGTAGGAGAGGACTCTATAGGGTGTGCTCGACTCCCCTGCATGTGATTTGCTATAATCTCCACATCCTGGATTTCATAATCAAAAGTGTCTAATGGATGCTCAGGGGGCTGTACAATAGGACCCAAGCATATCTTATGGCACATATTGCAAATATGTGGCACACAAATATGTGGACCTGAGGAGGATGATGCAGCAGCACTGGATCCATCACCAAGATCACCAGAATGTGGCTAAGCTACTAAAGAAGCATGGGAAACCAAAAGACCACTCAAAGAGTGAATGGCCTAGATAGTTTGTGTGGCTACATCCTTTGTAATATCTGGATGTTGTACTAGAGGTGGTGGAGAAAGGGGAGGATGGGGAACACGTGGGTGCCTGACTACTCTAGCTACCCCTAGCCTATCCTAGGGTATACCTCCACCAACACCCTAGAAGGGTTTAATGTCAAAGTAATTGACATGATGCCCTAACAAAAACTCAGCATATAATTTTTTAATAAAGTAAAAAGGTACATCAAGATTATTGTTGGGTGGTTTATCAAAAACCATACACCAACGATCCCAAAAGTTATCTACTATGCCCCTATGCATGCAATATTTTATAGAAAGTTTTGGTTTGTTAACATTAACTGGTAAACCAGTGCTGGGGTTAATAAATAAAGAGGCTATTTGGGCTTTTGTTATTTGGAGATTTTTCACATCATCATAAGACAATCCACAAGCATAATATTCCCTCATGGTTTCTCGCCACGAATGAAAGGCATTATGTGTTGGATCTTAGTTGTGTTTATAGTTTGTCCTTGATGTCAAAATCCCTGTTAGTTGGTTCTCTTTGATGATCAATCTCAGTTTGGATCTATATGATTTATTATGGCACTTCTTTGATGTCTCTTGGCTATTACAGAAAGTTATTTGTTATGGTTCATTTTCATGGTGATGAGTTTTCTAGTTCAAGTTATGAATGCTATATCTTTGACTGATAGAGTTTGAAAGATGGTTTCTTTGTCAGAATGGTTCTCTTTGCATATCACAGGCTTTGGTTGTTTCTCTTTTGGGCTTACTCATATCGGAGTGAAAATGGCAGAGTCTTCCCGATCCACTTTGAAATGTCTATGTTACCTATTCGGCAAGACATTTTAGATGTCATGGTGATTGAATTTAACATACAAGCTGCTTTTGGCGTAACATTAGTGTTATCTTGGCGACAGGATCAAGAAAGGTTTTTTCAGCAAGACTTGTCTTTGGTTTTGGCGAAAGAAAAGTGTTCTCTATCGGCATATGTTATTCCATCGATATGTGGTCTCAGTGATATTGGTATGTCACACCGATCGGAGATTAAAATGGATGCGTATCAGCAAGAGTCAGGGTTTTCAGAATAGGTCTCGGTGAAGTGGTTTTGTCTCGCAGACATCACATATGAGATTCACTTTAGCCAGACTTGGAGTATTCAGTTTAGCATCCCAACGAAAAGGTAATGTCTCCCCGACAAGTGCATGTGGAAGTCTATCGGCGTGAGTTGCGGCTATCGATATAACATCTTAGCGAGTCCTTCTTGTCTTACTAACTCGTACTCAAAAGGTTTTATCTATTTTTCGGGAGGAGTCTCACCGACCAACTCTTTGAGAGAACTTCGGAAAAACTGAGCGGTATTGGGCTGAGGTCTTGGTGATTTCACTTGGTCTCACCAACTACTGCTTGTGGAAGGCTTTCGGAAAGAGGTTTGTAATGTCTTAGCAACTCAGAGTGGATAAAGCATTTTGGTATGACTCATGTGCATCGAAGAAAGGTCTAGGAAAATTCGATTTGCTACACCGATTGAAAACATAAAGGTAGTCTCTTCGATAAGAGCTAGGGTTTTCGGCGAGACCTCTCAGAGAGTGACCTTCGGTCTCCCTAATGAAACATAAAGTGACTTCATCGACATAAGATCTGGATTGTCTCAGCGACACACAAGTGGATGAAGACTTTCGGAAAGACATGGTGTGCTCTACAAGAGGTCTCCTTGACTTTGATATGTCTCGCCGATGGAATTCAAAAGGACTTTATCAGTGTGAGTTTTGTTCTCTCTTGCCGATCTGAGGTGAATTCGGGGTGTTTCAGTATAATGAATATATCTATATGAGGTCTCCCTGAAAGTGATATGTCATGGTGATAGGAATGAAAACGCGAGCTTTTGGTAAGACACAGGATGCTCTATGAGATGTCACCCCAACTACACATTGTCTTGGTGAAGGTGGATGAAGGACACATCTCGGTGTAAGTGTGCTCTTATCTTGGTGACTTGGAAATGATAAAGAATTTCAGTATGACTCAAGCTTTCTAAGAGAGGTCTCCCCGATGACGGTAAGCTATAGCGACAAATACAAGATAGAAGGCTCGTTGGCAAGAAAAATGATATGTTATGGCGACAATGTGTATTAAGTGACCTTCGATGAAACATAATGTTGGTGGTATGACTTCTCCTCGACTCTGTTGTGTCACAACGACAAACAGAAGGATGTATCAGCGAGAGAAACATTATGTTACAGTGACTTATAAGGGATAAAGTCTTTCGTTGAAACACGGCGAAATCTACAAAGCGTCTCCTCGACAGCAGGATGTCACAGTGACAGATAGAAGGATGCTTTCGGTGAGAGAACCTTTAGGCTACAACGACAACAAATAGTTATGAAGACTCAAAAATCTGTGGTCGTCATCATGGATTGGCATCAAATCTCAGAACGGTTACATAACAGGATATTCATCGAGTTTCTTTTTGAGCTGTTACATTTTTGATTTAATGGATTTTTTCTAAATATAGTTGCATACAGACTTCTTTGGTTGGTATCGAATCTTTGGCAAGATATTCTCTGAGATTTTAGAGGTTATGATTTTTTGTTAGAAGGTAGACATGGCTTTGATGAAAATCTTTTAGTTACAATTTGAAATCTTCTGACTCAGCGCAGAAATTAAATCTTTCTGGATATGCTTTACTCTGATTTTTACATCATTTACAGATCATCATTATCTAGCTTCAGATTCTAAAAATAGCAAGAGAGTTTCAGAATCTTGTGAAAATATGCTTGTTGAAGATTTCTTGATAACAAACATACTTGAAATATATATAAAAACCAGTGTTGAAAACTGTGAACGAGTCGCTGGCCTATAATTTTGAGAGAGTTATTTTGGCCATAATCAAGAGAGGGAACTGGATGTAATACTGGGATATTGTTCCTAGAGTATTAGAAGCAGAGTGTTAATGAACTTAACTATAAACAGAGAGATCCTCTGATATATTATTATTGCAATTTTAAAATCTGAGTAAGGGGTTGGTGCTCCTTGAGATTGGTGTCTCTAAATGAGGGGTTGGTGCTCCTTGAGTGAGGGGTTGGTGCTCCTTGAGTTGGTGCTCAAAAATTAGCCTATAAGGCATTGTTAAAAGTGGTTTTGAAGATTAAGCTAGTAAGGCAGTTTAGGAGTGGTTTTTATACCCCAGGAGGGTTTTCCACTCGACAAAATCTTGTGTCTCTTTGTTCTTCTGTGTGCTCAATGTTTTTTTGTATTGTTGTTGTTTCAGTTCACTGTTGGGTTTATTACTTTTCTCAATTCTATTTATGAATGATTACATTCAACTCATGAATGCATTGATCAAAATAATATTGAGATCAAATCTGAGCTATGTTTTTGAATATGAGAAAATTGGTCAAATCTATTAAGACATTGATTCACCCCCCCCTCTCAGTGTCATTTTAACTCCAACAATTTGTATTAGAGCGTAGGGTCCTTTGATAGGTCTAAACCACCTAGGATTGTTCCTGGTGTCTTGGAGTAGTTTGGTTAATATGGGAAAGAACAAAAGGAATAAGGGAAAAATATGTTCTCAACAAAATGCTATTCATCATGCTCAACCTGAATCTAGTATAAGGAATAATGAGGAAGAGTTCATAAACAATAGCTCTGAAATGGTAGTGTATCCTAGATCTGGAACTCCTCAGTTCAAAGAAACAAACTTTATTATATGGAAATATAGGATGGAAACATACTTACTCTCTTTAGGATCTGAAGTGTGGGCAACAATAGAAAAGGGTTGTACTACATCTGCAACATCTCCTTCCACTCTTGAGGAGATGAAAGCTCTTGAATTCAATACTAGAGCTATAAATGCTATTCTTAATAACTTGCCAAATAAACTCATTACAAAAGTCATTCATTATAGTAGTGCTAAGGAAGTTTGGGACAAGTTGACTGAAATACATCAGAATAGTGAGTTACAAGAGGAGATATCTTTTGATACTGAAATAAGTTGTGAATCATCTGAGAGTGAAGAAGGTGTAAACCTTTATAATTTTGAAAAGAAGTCCAAGGAGATCATTAATGAATATTTAGATGATCAAGAAACTTGTGTAAATGTAGATCAATCTTTGGATGAAGTTAACTCTGAACTGGAATATGATGAACCAGAAAGTGAGGTTGATTTGGAAGGTGAACTCCTATGTGCCTTAGATACTATTAAGAAGCTTAGAAAAGAAAACCAGTTTTTAACAAGACAGCTTCAGCAAAAAGAGAGTTTGGAAGTCATGTTAAAAGACAAGGATGAATTGTGTAATAAACTAGAAAATGAGATTGATTCTTTAAAGAAATGTTCAAATAATGATTCCTTGTTAAAAGAACTAACTCTTAAGGATGATATGATTATAAGTCAAAAAATTGAGATTGAAGAATATAAGAGGATTGCAGATGTTGTGAGTTCTGATTTGGAGATTAAAAAGATTGTTTGTCTGAAACTTGAAGAAGAGGTAGTTGCTTTAAGAAAAGAGCTTGAATGTATCAATGCTCAATCTGGTAAAATTCAGAAATTTGATCATAATACTAATATATTGAATGAGATGTTGGGCAGGAAAAAGCATTCTAAAGATCCTACAGGAGCTGGACATGAGGTTGGACAAAGCTCTGCAGACAAATCTAAACATGAAACAATGTTTACTACTTCAGATGGAAAGAAGTTTACAGCCAAGCAAACACAAAGAATGGAGGTTGATCTTGGTTACAGTATTGCTGCATCAAAGGATAACATTGACACTAGAAGACAATCTAAAGGTATTCATAGAGGAAGGAAAAATGTCTTTAGATCTTCAAATCCTTGGCATGGTCATTCTTTCCAAGGATATTGTTATGTATGTAATGACTATGGTCATAAGGCAATTGATTGCATAAGGTGGTCAAATAAGAATCATTCTAATGTCCCTAGAAATAAGGATGTGGTGTGTTACAACTGTAACAATTTTGGTCACTTGAGAAGAGACTATAGAATAAATACAAGTGAGGATAATGTAGGGAACAATGTTGGAAAAGTCTGTAGGAAGTCCTGTATTTCTCAGAACAATCACAAAGTCATTTGTTTCAGATGTAATAACATTGGACATAAAGTACAACAATGCAAATTCAATAGAAAGATAGGTACTTCAAGCAAACAAGTGAAAAAGTCTTCATTGGTGTGGAGAAGAAAGAGCAATCAAGATGACAAGAAGAGCAATAAAGATGCTTCTGAGAAAACTTCTTGTGCACTCCTTGCACAAGAGTTTCCTTCCATGTCTTGAGAAGAAGCAAAGACTCGGGGGGAGTCTATTATGGTAATATATTTTACCCCTATGGAGTCTAGAATGAGGTATGACATCTTGCATTTGCTTTTGATGGTATAAGATGTAAAGAAATGGCTTGCAAATGCTACTATTTCATTATGTTGTTTGAAAAACAAGGTTGAAGTACTTTGTCAAATCTTTGGTGAGGTTGATGCTCAATTCTTAAGGTAATGATTGATTCTTTGCTTTAAGGATTGTTTTTGCTTGGTCTAATGTTTGACAGTTTTTCAGGAGTTATTGAAATGACAGTGCACATTATTTTTATATGAACCTTTTGGATGCTTGGGTTTTGGAAATAATGGTATGTCCTTATGACATCTTTGAGTGGTGTGGAGACATACAGGTGAGTTCCTCAACATATTAAAGATAAGAAAGACTTTGTTTTTGAAGGGATGTTGATGGATTTATCTTTGGAGAACAGTGTTTGAAAAACATGTTTGATGTTATGAATTATTTCTATGATGATATTATTCGGTGTTGCATGAAGAAGCTGAATTAAGATTGTGTGCTAAATGAAGATACTTACAATGTATTTTGCAAGATGTTATGAAGGAATTGAGTGTTTTGGTCTTCTAAGTATGGTACAATGATCTACGTAGGTTGTTAATGAAGTCATGAGAACTGCGTATGTTCATGGGATATGCTCTGTTATTTGTGTTTCAATGAAGGAAGGCGACTAGTAGTATTAACCTCATCATGTATGGCTGGGACTTATTTTTGATCTTTGAAATTGAGTGCTATGTGTGAAAGTGAGTGCAAGTTATATAAATGAAAGCTGCTTGAATTCATGTTTTGATAGAAACAAAAGGAGAGAGCTTTGGTGTGCTGCCTTGAATATAGATTATCTGCATGTTGTTATTAAGTTTCTAATTTTGAAGTGGGAGTTATTGCACGAGTTGTTACTGCTAATTTCTCTGATAATTTTTGTGCATTTGAAGTGAGTGAAGTTGTGTTGTTACAGTATGATGCTTCTCAGTTGTGTTTTCTGGCATTACACATTCATCTCCTCTATCCTTTGTCATTGAGGCAAAAAGGGGGAGAGTCATTTGTGTTTTGCCATCAAGGACAAAGAGCGAGTTTGTTGGATCTCAGTTGTGTTTATAGTTTGTCCTTGATGTCAAAATCCATTTCAGTTGGTTCTCTTTGATGATCAGTCTCAGTTTGGATCTATATGATTTATTATGGCACTTCTTTGATGTCTCTTGGCTATTACATAAAGTTATTTGTTATGGTTCATTTTCATGGTGGAGTTTTCTGGTTCAAGTTATGAATGCTATATCTTTGACTGACAGAGTTTGAAAGATGGTTTCTTTGTCAGAATGGTTCTCCTTGCATATCACAGGCTTTGGTTGTTTCTCTTTCGGGCTTACTCATATTGGAGTGAAAATGGTAGGGTCTTCCCGATCCACTTTGAAATGTTTGTGTTTCCTATTCGGCAAGACATTTCAGATGTCATGGAGATTTAATTTAACATACAGGCTGCTTTCGGCGTAACATTAGCATTGTCTTGGTGACCGGCTCAAGAAAGGTTTTTTCGGCAAGACTTGTCTTTGGTTTCGGCGACAGAAAAGTGTTCTCTATCGACAAATGTTATTCCGTCAGTATGTGGTCTCAATGATATTGGTATGTCACACTGATCGGAGATTAAAATGGATGTGTATCGGCAAGAGTCAGGGTTTTTGAAATAGGTCTCGGTGAAGCGGTTTTGTCTCACCAACATCACATATGGGATTCACTTCGGCCAGACTTGGAGTATTTAGTTTAGTATCCCAGTGAAAAGATAATGTCTCCTCGACAAGTGCATGTTGAAGTCTATCGGCGTGAGTTGTGGCTATTGATATAACATCTTAGCGAGTCCTTCTTGTCTTATCGACTCGTGCTCAAAAGGTTTTATCTATTTTTCAGGAGGAGTCTCACTGAACAACTCTTTGAGAGAACTTTGGCCAAACTGAGCGGTATCGGGCTGAGGTCTTGGCAATTTCACTTGGTCTCACCGACTAAAGCTTGTGGAAGGCTTTCAGAAAGAGGTTTGTAATGTCTTAGTGACTCTGAGTGGATAAAGCATTTCGTTATGACTCATGTGCATCAAAGAAAGGTCTTAGTGAATTTTATTTGTTACACCAATTGAAAACATAAAGGTAGTCTCTTTGGTAAGAGCTAGGGTTTTCGGTGAGAGGTCTAGGCGAGTGACCTTCGGTCTCACTGATGAAACATAAAGGGACTTCGTTGGCATAAGATCTAGATTATCTCAGCGATACACAAGTGGATGAAGACTTTCGGAAAGACGCGGTGTTCTCTACAAGAGGTCTCCCTGACTTTGATATGTCTTGCCGATGGAATTTAAAAGGACTTTGTCGGTGTGAGTTTTGTTCTCTCTTGGTGATCTGAGGTGAAACATAAAGGGACTTCGTCAGCATAAGATCTAGATTATCTCAGTGACACACAAGTGGATGAAGACTTTCGGAAAGACGTGGTGTTCTCTACAAGAGGTCTCCCCAACTTTGATATTTCTTGCCGATGGAATTTAAAAGGACTTTATCAGTGTGAGTTTTGTTCTCTCTTGGTGATCTGAGCAGATATCTATATGAGGTCTCCCCGAAAGCGATATGTCATGGCGACAAGAATGAAAAAGTGAGATTTTTTTAAGACACAGGATGCTCTATGAGATGTCACCCCGACTACACATTGTCTTGGCGAAGGCAGATGAAGGACACATCTCGGTGTAAGTGTGCTCTTGTCTTGGTGACTTGGAAATGATAAAGACTTTCAGTATGACTCAAGCTTTCTAAGAGAGGTCTCCCCGATGATGGTAAGCTATAGCAACAAATACAAGATAGAAGGCTCATCAGCAAGAAAAATGATATGTTATGGTGACAATTTGTATCAAGTGACCTTTGATGAAACATAATGTCGGCGGTATGACTTCTCCCCAACTCTTTTGTGTCATAACGACAAACAGAAGGATGTATCGGTGAGAGAACCATTATGTTACAATGACTTATAAGGGATAAAGTGTTTCGGTGAAACACAACGAAATCTACAAAGTCTCTCCCCGACAGTAGGATGTCACAGCGACATATAGAAGGATGCTTTCGGTGAGAGAACCTTTAGGCTACAACGATAGCAAATAGTTACAAAGACTCAAAACTCTATGGTCGTCATCATGGATTGGCATCAAATCTCAGAACAGTTACATAACAGGATATTCATCGAGTTTCTTTTTGAGTTGTTGCATTTTTTATTTAATGGATTTTTTCTAAATATAGTAGCATACAGACTTCTTTGGTTGGTATCGAATCTTTGGCAAGATATTCTCTAAGATTTTAGAGGTTATAATTTTCTGTTAGAAGGCAGACATGGCTTTGATGAAAATCTTTCAGTTACAATTTGAAATCTCCTGACTCAGCACAAAAATTAAAGCTTTCTAGATATGCTTTACTCTGATTTTTACATCATCTATAGATCATCATTATCCAACTTCAGATTCTAAAAATAGCAAGAGAGTTTCATAATCTTTTGAAAAAATTCTTGTTGAAGATTTCTTGATAACAGACATACTTGAAATATATATAAAAACTAGTGTTGAAAACTATGAAGGAGTCGCTGGCCTACAATTCTGAGAGATAGTTATTTTGTCCATAATCAAGAGAGGGAACTAGATGTAATACTGGGATATTGTTCCTAGAGTATTAGAAGCAGAGTGTTAATGAACTTAACTGTAAACAGAGAGATCCTCTGAGATATTATTATTGTAATTCTAAAATTTGAGTAAGGGGTTGGTGCTCCTTGAGATTGGTGTCTCTAAATGAGGGGTTGGTGCTCCTTGAGTGAGGGGTTGGTGCTCCTTGATTTGGTGCTCAAAAATTAGCCTATAAGGCATTGCTAAAAATGGTTTTGAAGATTAAGCTAGTAAGGTAGTTTAGGAGTGGTTTTTATACCCTAGGAGGGTTTTCCACTCGACAAAATATTGTGTCTCTTTGTTCTTCTGTGTGCTCAATGTTTTTTTGTATTGTTGTTGTTTCAGTTCACTGTTGGGTTTATTACTTTTCTCAATTCTGTTTATGAATGATTACATTCAACTCATGAATGCATTAATCAGAATAATATTGAGATCAAATATGAGCTATGTTTTTGAATATGAGAAAATTGGTCAAATCTGTTAAGACACCGATTCACCCCCCTCTTAGTGTCATTTTAACTCCAACATTATGTTGGGTGGAGAAGGTTTCTACATTTGTAATTATTCTTGTCAATTTGGTTGACATATGGGATAATCGATGGATTTTCTTATAAACATCACAAATTCCCCTTAATTGCTCCAATTTTTCATGAATTAAGTCTTCAATTGATGGCTGCGGAGGTGGTGGAGCATTTGGCATTTCTGCATTTTGATTCTCAGCTGGTGGATTTTCATTCTCAACTGGTGGAATTTGTGCATTCTCATTCTTAGCAGCCATAATGCCTGATTAAAGTTAAAAAATAATTAATCTAATTCAAATTAGACAATATAAATGAAAATATTATAAAAATACCCTAGTTTTTAAAAAAAATCCCAAAAAAACCCTACTTTTTAACAAAAATCTATAAAATTCTCTAATTTTTAATACAAATACTTAAGCAACACTATTTTTAAGTCAAAATCCATAAAAAAACATTCATTTTTTAATCAAAATCCATTCTAAACTCAATTGTTTCATAAAAATTCAATCAAAAACCCTATTTTGAAAAAAATCCACAAAAATATTCTTTTTTTTTTATCAAAATCCATTCTAAATTCAAAATTTTCATAAAAATTAAATCAAAAACCCTATTTTGAAAAAATCCACAAAAAATTCCTTTTTTATCAAAATCCATTCTAAACTCAAATTTTTCATAAAAATTCAATCAAAAACCCTATTTAAAAAAAAAATCCACAAAAAACTATTTGAAATTATCCAAATCTAATTCAAAATTGAATCAAAGCAAATAAAACTAAAAAATCTTACCTTTTCAAATTGGATATTGGTGAAATCGGATATCTGTTACATGAAGAACCTCCTCATTGTGCGCTCGCAGGTTGTTGACTATCAAATGACTTTAAAATAACGATAGATTTTGTATATATATGCTTTTTACAAATCATATATCCGATTTGGATTGGATATCTGATTTGGAAAACTATGATTGGTGTTTGCTTTGGTGGTATGTACTGACACCCGAGCCAAAAAAAATCAACATGGTATTTTCTCATTTATGGGTCAATGAAAGACATGTTTTTTCCCTCATTGCCACTTTTTGGTCCACCATGATCCTGCACATACCCAAGAAGTCTTGGATATTGTCAAAATTTGATGGATTAATACCTATTAGTTCATTCTCCAACTTAAATTTCCTCATCTTATCTGGCTTACCAAAGAGACTCTCTAAATTAATCCAAGCTTCATTAGGATGAGTGCAAGATGCAACATGATATCTAAGATCTGGAGAAATGGACAACTTGAAAGTAACAAGAGCTTCATCCCTTCTATCAAGCCATTTTATTCTCTCTTTAGCTCCTGCGGGTTCTGGATCTTGACCAAATGTGATTCATTACAACTTCGATTTTAACAGTAACAACTCCATTTGAGATCTCTACTCATGATAGTTATATGGAGTTAGAAGTACAACATTTGAAAAATCCATGATACAATGAGATAGAACAACAATTTTCCCTCACAATACAAGAGATTAACCCCTTTGTCCCAAACAAGATTACACTTTTTTTGCAAATTTACAACAATGTATCCCAAACTATCAAATCAGAAACAAACTGAAAATATTAAAATATGGAAACAAATCTGCAAAAAATGCATGAATACAACTGAAGTACTCCTGAATAGCTTCCTGATGCTGCAAATTTGGAGAAAATCAGAGATCGAAGCACAAAGATATGAGCTTGGAGGCAGAAAACAATGATTGCGCTTCAACCTAGAAAAAAATGGCACAAAACTACAAAATTTCTTCAAAATATCTGTACCACTGAAAAATTCAGATCTCCACCTTTCCAACAATATCTCATTTCTGAAAAATGGCCTTTGTATGCAAAAGTTATGAAAAAATGAAAAAAGGCCTATAAAAGGCACTATGGGGCAAGTCACAAGGCTAAACCGGTGCAAAATTCGGGCTCCTAAGCGCTAGCACTAGGTCATCCATATGACCATCGACAGGAAATTGTAAAAAATAAATAAAAACCTCACGGGTTTATAATATAATGTCGGCTTAATATAAAAGGATTATGGTCGACATATAATAAATAAAGTTTATAATATATGCAAACACCTTGTGTTTTTAAAAGTAGGCCGACAAACAATTAAAAAACCCATGGTCTAGCCTAATCTCAGTACTCGCTGATGACTATAGTACCACGAGAGGTAAATGCTTTGATCTATCAATGTGAACCGATGTACGCCTAATGGAGGATAAGACAGGGTTGCTGACCATATACCGACGATGATGCGGCTGGAGATTGGTATCTACAACCAACCATTATTGCCCGTCGATGGAGTAGATGTATGCCGAATAGCTGATGTCGAATGATAGACTATACCCACTAACAAGATCTGATCTGTACCCTTTGCAGTATTAATAACCAACAACCAACGAAAAGGACCGTCGATGGATACACACAGATCAACCAAGGACTCGTACCAAGATTTGATAGTCCCTTGACCGAAGGAGAAATGAATGATAGCCGAGCATGCCGATGAACCCTTGTCAGGTAGATGCACATGGATAGAACCCCTATACAAGTTGAATGATGGAAGAACCCGTGGCTTGGTACTGATGAGACCATCGAGAATGTGACCAGTACTCTGATTGATAGCAAAGGACAATGACACCAACTGGTAAGCAATGTGACAGTGACCGAGATCTACCAAACAGGGATCAGATGATTTGTAGAGCCTACAACTGGGAGACTAAACAGTGATGACGTTGTACTTAGCTGAGGAATATGCACACTGCAATATGTTGACCATCCTAGAACAGGTACTACCAATGGGATAGGTGCGATGTGAATTTGAAAGTACGCAGGGTAATATGCTGATCAAAATATAATTGCCCCAAAAATACAATAATTTAAAACAATTTTTGCCCCAAAAATTTCAATAAAATACTCATAAAAAAATTTTACAAAATATTTTTTTGCGAAAATATGAAAATCGTATCGCACAGGGGCTGTTCCAGCAAAAAATTTTTGCCTCGAAAACAACTTTACCCAAAATAGACAAATTTACAGTCAAAATTTGTTTGTGGAGCCTTCTGATCTCAACCGAGAGGTTATTGAAACCCCAATTTGCACCCAACAAATATCTTCAAGCCAAAATAATACCCTCAGATCTGGGAAGGAATCTGCAACACCTGGAGAGCTTTGATACCATGTGGGAGTTAATGGTGACTCCCCAACACCCCCAAGAACCATTGTGACCAAAACCACTTCCACAAGAGAGAGAATGGAAAGAAAGCTTACTTCACAATGCAAGATTGATTAATGGTTGAATTGATATGCAATGTACATGAGATGCCTTGCTTATAAAGACAAGGTTGAAATGTAGTAATGAACATGATGTTGACAAATTTCATAATCCTATGACATGAGACAACCAACAACCTAATCACCTAGGAAATGATGCATCCTAGCTAGATAAGATAAGTTCTAGAAAATCCAACTAAGACTTCTAGAAAGAATCTTTTTCGTAAGTAAACTTGTATGCACGTAAAAATGGTCACATTATAATAAGTCTGGTAATTAATTAAATACAAGTTATTTGGTTAAATCTCTAATTCAATCTACATATAAATAAATTTAATTATTTATTTATATTGTTCATTTTCTAATTCTTCTACCTTAATTAAATAAATAATTTTATTTAATTATTTACATCTCCTATATTCCTCTTAATTAAATTAAATAATTATGATTATTTATTTTAATTATCATATTATTCTAAGTTTGAATATTTATATTCAAAATGGAATACTCCTCCTCTTCATCTCATAGTTAAATTAAATATTTTAAATATTTAATTTAATGCCTTCTAAATCTATCTCTCTCATATAATTAAATATTACTTATTTAATTAGGTGAGTTTCTAAATTCATCTTCTCATATAATTAAGTAAGTTTATTTATTTAATTATGAAAATTCATTTTAACTCATCCTTCAAAATAGAAACCTTCCTTTAGTTCTAAATGGAAGAAAATGAAGAAGAGGAAACCTTCTATCTCTCTCTCAACTCTCAAAAAAATCTCTTACCATTCATCTTACTAGATTGAATCTCGACCATTGATCTTTGCCAACTAAGCTTTTTCCTTCGAAAATCTATAAATCTAACCTTTCACAAGCCATTTGAAAAAAAAAAAATCTTTAGACATCCTTATGCTGTCAAAATCATTCTTCCATCGAATCTTCATCTAGCATCCTGACTCTTTCCAAATAATTCTTCAATCGCCATATATCATCTTCATCACATCGTTATGCTGCAGAATTGAGCAACCAACATTCCTCCATTTTCAACCTTCAAAATCTTGCATTCTTAGTATAGTATGCATTTATTTTTAAATCTCGTTCTTTAGTAATCATTTTGTGGAGCTTAGTATACAAATCAGAGAGCTTTAGCAAAAATACTGGAGATAGAGGACAATGGGACGTCTTCAAAGGAGCTGCTGCATTGAGAGTTTGCTTTACTTTGTTTAATTAGTTTTCCTTTGATTTAAAGTTTCATTGGTGTGCTTGAATAGTATTTATTTCATTTTAATACACATATTTTTCATACACACATAAAATGGCACCCACCGTGGGGCCATTGCCCCTATTTTAACATCTTTTTGTAGGTTTTTTTGACAGGTCAAGGCTAAAACAACGTTTTAGCGCAATAAATACATTTTAGAAAAATTCACACTTAGTTCAGCACCCGTGATTCATCCTGCAGCACCCTTGACTCATTCTGCAACGCTCTTGATTCATCCTACAACGCCCATGATTCATCCTGCAGCACCCTTGACTCATCCTCCAGTGCTCTTAATTCATCCTGCAGCGTCCGTAACTCATCCTGTAGTGCCCCTGATTCATCCTGCAGTGCCCTTGACTCATCCTGCAGCGCCCGTGACTCATCTTGCAGTGCCTGTGATTCATTCTACAGTGCCCATGATTCATCCTGTAGCGCCCTTAATTCATCCTGCAGCGCCCGTGAGGCATCATTTTCATAGGAAATCTTAAAATGGCCGTATCTTGGTCATTTTTTGGTCTTTTTCAGAGCTCTTTTTGTTTTGAAATGGGGTAGAATTTCATAAGCTATCTAATGGTGTAATTTTTTATCAGATTTGACAGAGTTATAGCTTTCAAATTCTCACATTTTTGAAAAAAAATTTGCTTGTTTTGGGATTTAATCACACTTTTGCTTGCATGAATGTGTTTCTTCTTGTCTTGGTGACTTGGTGAATCATACAAAGTTGGAACAACATTAGATCAATCACAACATCAATCTGGAAAGTGAATAATTGGGTGCACTCGTTTCATCCTTCATCTCTTAATCTTGTTTGTCACACATTTCAATTTGGGGCATAAAATCAATCATTGTTTGCAAACACATTTGGATTTGGGGTTCTTAAAATGAATATTGTCTTCAATCTCATATTGAAAATCAATTCTAAAATTAATCACTGTCTTCCATCACATCTTGATTTGGGATCTAAAAAGAACAAGTGTTTGAACTTTTTTACACACATTTCGTTTCTAATCTAAGGGAAATTAATCATTGTGAGTGTGAATCAAGTGTGTGTGTGATCACAAACACCTCACTTGGTTTGCTTTTGTCAAAAACCTTCATAGGATGCCTACTAGGGGATTTCATCACCCTTAGGGACGACCTCAATCGAAGTGTGAATCAAAAGACACGCTTGTTTGGAAGTTAAAAAAATCTTGTCACTCTTGGCTAAGCCCCAAAGAACTTTATACCTTTGGGAAGTGAAGGTGAAGGGTGGGTTACCCCTTTCTCCCAGCTGTGTGATAGGATTTTTCTTTCAAATAATTCTTTAGTCAACCCTATGTAGCCTAGTTTGAGACCTAATTGGCCATACCCACTTGACTAGTTCTAGGACTTGTTGATGTGTCTTCTTCAAGTGTGTGCTTAATAATCACATTCATAATTTTAAATTCAAACTTGCTTGTGTCTTGTGTGTGTGATTAATGTCTGTGCATGTGTGACCATTCATTTAAACATTTCCAAATCAAGCTAAACACCAAACACATAAAGACAAGTCACTCTACACGTTCTTCCAACACATTTACATCCTATCCATTTCTTCCTAATCAATCAAGTCATCCAATCTTATCATTCCACATCATCACCATCACCAACCTAGTCCTAGTCACCACTTGTCAAAATGGTCATAATCATAAACAAGCCCAATCCTAATCATAAGCCCAAAATCATAATCCAAGGGGGCTATCCCTCTAGGCCAAATCATGAGACAAAACCTAAGCCCGAGATCATAATTCAAGGAGTCCCTTTCTATAGTCCAAATAATGAAACAAAACCAAAACCTAAAATTATACTTCGAGGAGCTTCTCCTTCCACCTCATACCAATCTTATCCATCCACTTCTTCATATGTCAATGCCACATCAACTTATCAAGCCACATCACAACAAACACATGTGAACTTAATTTCTACATTGCAACAAGGCCAAACTTCCTCAAGTCTTAATGCCACCTTCAACAAGGGGACCACCAATCTAGTTCATGCACCCTCTAACTTTATCATACCATCATCCAATCAAAATCAAAACCATAATCCAACACCTTCCACCCATACACCTACAAAGGATGTGACCCAAAGGCTACGATCAAGGAATCAAACATTGCCATGTCATTCAACACATATACCTGAACATACAAAAGAATCCTCAAACATCATGCCAAGTCCTTCAAGCCAACCATGTCATCCACAACCCCTTGAGCCAATTCTAGAGTCTCCCCTCGTAAGTCCAAGTCACCCTCTATCATGCTTCTATGTTGTTGACCATCAAAAACATGACAGGTCTCTCCATGAGTAATCCCCTTCCACCTCCATTCCAATAAGTCATGAGGTATGTCAAGAGCACAATCCTAAACATGCAGAAATATTACCCCCTCATCCACATAACGATCAACACCCTCCCAATGATTCCATTCATAACATACCTAATACTATTCATGATCAATCCTCCATCTTTGATCAAGACCCTTTTATGATCAAGAAGACCATGATGATCCCCTTAGCCAACTTTATGCATTCCATGGTCAAGAGCTTGCCACCTCACCCATCCATGATGCGCAAACATCCACTTCCCTTGATGAGACATATGCCTCCCAAGCACATATAGAAGATCAAAAAAATACATTGGATCTAAGTAAAAACAATGCTAATCAAGATCCTAATGATCCTCCATCACCCATTATCGACCCCATTGCAAGTCCTCCATCATATCCTATTGGTTTTTCTACCCTCATTCATGAATGTTCCTCCTTCTAACAACAACCATTATCTTCTCTATCTAATAAGGAACTCGTGTCTAGTGTTTCACCTACACCTAGTCCCATTGTCCATTGCACACTCCAAAACATGAACCACCAAGGTAAAGGTATAGACCTTCATGAACAAGGTATTTTGAAGCCCATCCATGTCAAAGTCCCTCCACGCTCTTATGGCCTTGGACCTACACCCCAAGGACAACAACCTAAAGATGTTGGTACTTCCTCCATGCATCCCAAGTTCACTTTCCATCATAAAGCCTATCATATCCCTAAAACATATGTTTCCATTCCACCTCCATCATCCTACAAATGTCAAAAGCATGTGACCATACACCTTCCACCATCAACTCTACCACCATTGCTTCCAGCTCCCAATATTCCTCCATCTAATCTACCTCCACTTCTCCCAACACCTAATATGCCCATTATCCAATCCCCTTATCCCTCCATCCATAAATACCCTAACATTCCTAATCATGACCAACAAATGCACACATTGTATAAACATGAAGCTTCCACCCATTCCACCATACCCATGGGATTCAAAAGAAAGAATTTCAATGCCTCTACCTATAAAGTAAAAAATCCTAAGGTTTCTCGTGCCTTAGGACATCAATACAAAAATTCAAAGCAAAATACATCCAAAAAGCTATATAAGCCCATACCTCCAAAAGTAAAGGCCCAAACTAAATTGGTTTGGGTACCTAAGCAAAAAGAAAGCAATTCAAATGAGGCATCTAAATCACGAAATTCCCAACCATCCCCTTCCATCCCACATTCTCATTCCATTCAAAAGTCTCAAATTCCTAAAACCCACAAGCAAAATAAAAATCATAAAATTACTAAGTCTATGTGGGTACCAAAATCACTACATCCTCCACCTCCTAAGCAAACATCTCCATTCCTTCCTACACCCCATCGAAATCAAAAGCTTCAACGTTTATCACAGTGTGTGCAACCATTGGTCATGGTTCCCTTCCATTTCACAACAATTCCACATACCTCCATCTCCCTATCCTTCACGCACTATCCTACATATCTTCCCAATCACCTCCCTATGGTCCATCCTTTTGTATAAGTCCTATTCAATTTGCATCATCATCCACTATTCCCCATCCATTCTTGCATAAGCCTTTCATAATCTGCCATCTACTTAATCCATCCCTTTCATGTCATATCTTACCAACATCTATGAGCATAATAACACTTGACATGGTCCATGCAATGACATCCATCCCTAGTAGGACTATCAACTTTCATGTAACTAGACACTTGAGTCCCTCCTATCCAAAAGTCAAAAAGTCAAAAAAAGAAAAGAAAAAGAAATAAATAAATAAAGAGAAATCCCTTCATCCAATGGTGAAAACCTGGTAAACAGGCACCCTGGATAAGTACCATGATGAAAACCTAGCAAATAGGCGTCATGTGTAGGTTTATCTTCTATGTCACTTACACTTGGGGGCACAATGTCTTATCTATCCAACCTATCATTTTCATGTCTTATCATTTCCATCCTACCTACCATCTTTAGCCATCATACATACCTATCATATTGAGTCCATTCATCCACCCTTATCCTTTTGATCTTGATAAAGAAATAGGGGAAAAATGTTGAAACATGTCTTGGGTATCTCTTGATATACCTCATCCTTCCAAACAATCATATCATTATCCTATTGTCATAAGTTTTGTCATGAAAAATCGTAAGTCTTGTACCTAGAATGGGGCGTGTTATTCCTATGCAACATAGTCTTTGGAAATCACATCCTTGCTCTCTTATGATGCATACATCCATTCCATTCACTATGACCTATCCTTTCCATCCATCCATATATCTTAGCCTTTTATCCCTTATCCCATCACCCACCCTTTCATCCATCAATCCCATCTATCTCCTTGCACCTAGACTTGGTTTTCCCCTTGTCATTGGTATCTAGCACAAAGGCTACTCAAATTTTCATCCTTTGACACATCAAAACATGCCAAAAGTCCAAAACAGTCAAAATATTTCAAAAATCCAAAAAAATACAAAAAATCTCAAAAGTCCAAAAAAATCAAAACATTTCAAAAGTCCAAACAAAAATAAAACATTTCAAAAATCCAAAAAAAAATAAAACATTTCAAAAATCCAAAAAAATTAAATATCCAACAAAAATCCAAGCAATAAAATCATTCCAATCACATCAATTCAAATCAATCCAATCATTCAACCATTCAACCATATCAATCATCTTCATCAAAACCATTTCATCCAATCAAATCAATTCAAGCAATAATCCAAATGCAATTCAATCCTTAATCCATACCAATCATGTCAATCAATCTTGTCAAATTATCCAATCACATCCTTTGGTCTTGATCCTAATCTTGTCGTAAACCAAATCAACCAATCAATCAATCAATTATCATCATCCTTGTGTGGCTATAGGGATATATCACTTCCCAACAATGACAACACTATCATCAATCAATCAATCAAATCAACGGTTTACAACTTGACAGGGGCAATTCCTTGTTTGTTTTTGTATCATTTGTGCATGCTTGCTTGCTTGCTTGTGTGTGTTATCATTTTATCTTGCATTTATATCAAATCTATATCATTCCAGATAATATTCATATCTTGTGTGTGTTGGAATATCTTTTTGCATTATCCTTTGCATCTAAGGTCATATCATACCTTTTGTGCATTAGGACTTTAATGCTCTAAGTCTCCTTCCTCATACGCCTAGACAAGGTTGTATTACGCTGGGGCATGAGACACATTGTCACCTTGGTCCTTATATCTTGGTGCATAAGGTCTAGTGCTATATCAAACATCATGGTTGCTCACCTTCATTGCAGCATAACGTATCATTCCTCCCCTTCATAGTACAACCCCTAACATGGCATTTGACCAAGGAAAGCCCCTAAATAGTACAACCATTTCTCTCTCATTGAAAGTGAAAGTTTTAGGTTTGAAGGAGATTGGAGGAATTGTGAAGATCAATTATCCATTATTACATTCAAAACCCTTCCTCTTGACAACTCACAAAAACTCACTTAAAGAATTATTCGATAGCAATCCCATAAATTTGTAGATGAAAATGAAAAGCTCTGATCTAGCACCAGAGGACTTTGAAAATAGATGTAATATATCTCTACAAGGACACATATGCCCTATGGTGAATTAGTCCTCCAAAAATAGGCTCAAATTTATACTGTAGGTGCATAGTGTCTTGTTCTATGTATTTTAGTTGTTTGAATTTGTTGGTGATTCTTGTACTTGCATTAAGATAGTAATTTGCATCATTGGCCTATTTTGTGCATTGCACTTCATTCCTAAATTCATCCTAGATTTGTTCAAGGGTTGGTTGACTCACCTTTTAGGTTTTAAGTTAATTACATATCTTGTCCAAGTCCATCAAAACCCCACAATCATACCATTTTCATCTATATTGCTTAATGATAAACGAAGAAAGGTGTCAAACCCTAAAGAGTGAAAATCTTCAAAAGGGTGTTCACCATTTTCCAACATATCAATATCTTCTCCTTTGGATAATAATTTCTTAATGCTTCTCCATTACATTAGGCTCATGCTTCTTATTGTCCATCTAAACTATTTTTTCTTGAGAGAGTAAGGAAAATTTGAGTGGAATTTCTTTAACTATCTGCCTTAAAACTATAAGGATTTTAATGAAATTTTGTAATTGAAATATTTTATCTTTCAATTAAATCTCTTTTTCTCTTTTTATCATTTTCCAACCTTGCAACCATCATCTACATTTTCTCAAATATCTTAAATTTCTTGCTCTTTGGTAGTATTACCTAGATCATGTTAGTGTATTAAGTTTATCTTAGGGTAAATAACTCCTAGTGGCTTTTTCTTGTAGGGTAGTTTTCTCACCAATTTGATACTTTCATTGATTTAAAATCCTATACAATATGTATTTTTAGCATCTTAATTTACATTCACTTTTGGTGAAATAGTGTGTGTTTATCTCATGCATTGTGAAGGTATTTTATTGTAGACGGTGATTCTAGGCTTAGTGGTTGACACCAACATGGTATTAGATCCAACCATTCTGCCCTCCTTCCTTTTGAGAGTTTTCATCATAAATTTTTGAGATCATTTATTTACTGTAGTTGTTTTGATATTTGAAAATTTCCAAATTTCAAAGTTACCATCTTTTTCTCGCATATTTTGTAGTTGAGGCACATTTTTGTGTTTTGATCAATTCAACATTGGTTGTTGGGCACAAATTTGTGATAGGAGGTGATTTTATTCATTCAAATTTTTTGTTTGTAGGTGTAATTCATCCCTCATAGGGGCGTTTATAGTTTGAAATCATTTCAATTTTCTCTTTGGAGGCTGCAAATCACTTTAGAAGGTGCGATTGAAGTAGAGGTTGCGATCTGGTTTTGGTTCCACGTTTAGGCCTGATTCAACATAGAAGGCTCAATTTTTGTCCTCTTCGAGGCATGATATCCTCTATTCAAGCCATGATTGTAAAGCATTTTTAATGATTGGAGACTCGTGTTTTGATCAACTAAAGGCCCTCGTACTCTATTGAGGCACGTTTTTTGGTTTGGCAGAGGTGACAAAAGTTTGTTGAGGCTGTGAATTTCTATGGTAGATGCGATTTGCAGTAGGAGGTGTGAGTCTGCTCATGTTATGACGATTCTATTGCAAAGCGACTTTCTCTTGGAGTAGCCCAATTTTAATTTTGTCGCAGAGAGGAGGCTTGTCACTTTCTTTGACAATACATTTTAATCAAACTTTATACATTTATAAATTTTCCCCTAAAATATTTAGGGTTCAAGTTGCATAATGAAGTGGGTTGATGTTCCTTTGAAGTTGGTGCTAAAGACATTATCCCACATTGGCAGAGTTGAGGATCTTTTTTCTATTTAAATAACAATTCAGTGCAATTGGGAGCAATTCTCTAAAATTGAGAAGAGGTTGTCGAATTGTGGAGATTTGTACATTCATTTGGTTTTTACGTGGTGTAGCAATCTACTACAAAGAAATAGTAAGGTGTTTAAATTTTTTCTCAAATATTTCAAATTCAGTCTTCTTTTTCCTAAGTAATATTTTTTGGATGTTGGAAACATAAATTTTGAAAGGTTGCATTTGATATTTTTTGGAAGTTTCAGTTTGGTGTATTTTTTCCTTTTATTGTCATGGCTACTCCTGAGTTAGTTGAATTGTTAACCCCCCATAACTACCTTACCTAGAAGATGAAAATGCATAGATTTCTCTAATCTAAGGGTTTTTCGTCCACATTGAGTGATAACCAACCCACTATTAGCAAGGAATATTAATTATTTTCCCATAGAAACAAGTGTGGTGAAGCTATGGGTCTGATAAAATTGAATGTTTTTTATAGTCTCATTTTTCATATTGAAGGGCGTGATACACATAAGGAGAGATGGGATAAGTTACAAAACATGTTTGGTCAGGTCAGTGTGTTTTGTGCCTTACAACTAGAGGTAGAATTAATTTCTCTTTCCTCTGATGCATTCCCTTCCATTGATGATTTTCTAGTCAAGTTCAAATCTATGAGGTGATTGGCGAGATGTGGGAAGAGAAAAATTGAAAAGGAGTACATTTTTTTGATTCTATAGAAGCTTAGAGGCCCATTTGAAATCTTTTCTTCTACCTTCTACTCCACCATGGATGCCTTGGACAATGCTTTCCAAATGTCTTCTTTTGAGAATTTCTGTGATTATTTGACAAGGGAGCAAGTAAAAATTTCCCAATTATAGGGGGTCTCTATGAATCATGCATTAGTTACACAAGGATCTCAGAGTAAAGGGAAGAAAAAACCTAAGCCTAAGACAGAGTCCCATGAATCTTCCACCTCTTCAAAACAGGACAAGCCAAAGAAGGAGAAGTCCAGTTGTGTGTATTGCAAGAAGAAAGAGAATTATGAACACCATTGTTATAGGAAGAAGATTGATGAGCTTTCACATCTTCAAAAGAACAATATTCCATTTCCCTCATTTGTGACTCCTTCTATAGCCTCTCCATCTTCATATGCATCATCATCCAATCCTACATAGTTAGGGAATGTAGGATTTGTAAGTGGTAAAGGAGATAAACACTACATGGGTAAAGGACATGCATTGGTGACTTATACAGTTCATTATAGTAATGATAGATGGTTTTTGGATTTAGGAGCATCTCATCACATGGGTTTTTCTCCCTATCCTTTTTTGGGTCTTCATCCTACTGATACTTCCAATATTTTGTTGGGAGATATTAAAATTTTGGATGTTGCAGGGGTAGGCAATGTGGAGATTGGTGATGGTTGTTTTAGAGATGTAATGTGTATTCCTAATTTGCAAAAAAATCTATTGTCCATCTATCAGATTACTCATGGTGAGGTATCAAAGACTATTGAATTCATTGTAGATTCTATTTTCATTCGAGAGGGTGATACTAGAAAAATCATTGTTGTTGGTAAATTTGATCATGAGTCTCATCTCTATGCCTTCTCTCATTTTTTTGTTGATGATGATTATGACCCTCGCACCCCTCTTGTTAGTGTTGAAAACAAATCCTCATGAGAAATTGGTCACTTAAACTTTGGAGTTCTTTATACCCATGTTGATTCTTCTCATCTTGTTGCTTCAGAGGTTGGTTCTTCAACACATCAGGATATTTTTTATTTTTCAGATCTTTTTTTATTCGATGGGTATTTGGTAGGCATCTCATATTTTTGTGGAGTCTTATCTTATAGATTTGGGAGACATACTTGAGGGGATTTCTCTCCTCTTTGATGACATTTTTCATGTAGTCGTTGATGCATCTAGCTTGTCTTTGGAGATTGACATTGATGAGCCTTCACTTGATTTGTCACATTTCTTGGTTGTTTTTTATTATGATTATATGATGGATTATTCTATTTGGATACTTCCTTCCTCTTTTCAGTTGGACATGGAGTGGCTTCTACTAGGGAACTTGTTTCTTCCTAAGAGGAGCGGAGTTGCTTGTAGGCATTGGATCATCTTTTTTTTTTTAGGCACATTTCATCAGCATTGGATCTTCTTCATTATGCAAGGGATATAATATATCTTTTTTCCTTCCTATGGGGGGATCAATATACATGATGTATGTAGTACTTGGGGGTGTGATTGAGTCCTCCATCCATAAATCATTTTTGTTTTATTTTCTCTTTTTGAGAGGGGTTTTTCCCACAAGGTTTATCTCCTTTTCTCCGATTGTGAGAGATTTTCTTTTTTGCATTGTAAATGGGTACCTAAAATGTTTGTGTAGAAAGGACCCATATTGCATATTCATTTTGCATAATAATTCTCCCTAAGTTTTCACTTAAGGGGGGGTGTTAGTGTATGTAACATACCAACCCTTAATGAAGTAAAAATTTCTAATTATTCACCTTACGAGTAAATAAAATATGTAACAAGCCATTGCAATAAAGCTTTTTTCTTTATTGAGGCTATATGAACAAAGATGCATAAAATAATACAAAATAGATTACATTTCATTACAATAAATCATAAGTTACAACAATACAAGAATGTATACATTTACATACATAGCTCAATGAGCTTTAGAAAAAATAGTTGTAAGACGGTCCAGGATCCTTCCTTTCAAATCTTGGTTCTTCTGTCACCTGTTGAGGAGAAGAAGCATCACACAAGTTCTTTTCTACCAACCAAAGACTCTTAATGCGGTCCCCCACACATATATCATTCGATAGACAACCCATCCATTTCACGAAGATATTGGTAGAGTAATCAATAACGACAACCAACTGGGCATAGTGTTGTGTCCTACATAACTAGAACTTGTAATCCCATAATCTGAAACTAGCATGTAATACTAGATCACAGTGAACTAATAGTGTAGTCTCAGTAGTCACACAATCTAGAGTAGAGTCTCTTAAATTCACACTACTTTGGCCAAAGTGTTACATTTAGTATTCCTATTGAGAGTCATATATCACATACACTACTCAGTGTCGATTTTACTTAAGGCTATCTTAAACTATGCATAGGAATTTGCTTCAATGGATATTTTGTCACCCTAGATTAACCTATCATCATTTTAATCTACATGGAATGAACCTACTTAACAAGTAGGTACACAAGCTACCTCACATACTAGATTAACTATCCTAGACGTAAACACAAGCTTTCCTAGTTAAATCAATAACTTAGCTAAGTGTATCACAAGTGCCTCTTATGTTCAATCATTCCTAGTATATAATACCCATGATATACACCAAACTCCTATTATGGAGTACTTACAAGCACAACATAAAAACAACATAAAAAGCTTCAATTTCATTTTCAAAGACACTATAATATCTCTAATGCACACACTGGAAAAGACAACTCAAGAAATCATTGAAAACATATCATTCATAAGTAAATAAAAAAGAAGAAGAGACCATTATTCCTATTATCACTTATCCAAATAAATGATAGCAATGCAACCCTCTGCAGCAGTAGAAAACTTGATAAACAACTTTTCAATAATGTCACAAATAAACTCTATCTCTTACATTGATAGCTTACTCCTCTCAAAAAATTCATCACAAACTAAATAGAACTCACTCCCTTTCTCTCTCACAATGTAAAATAGAGTATGGCTAGAAATGATACACAATAAGGAATTGCAAAAGATGCAAAATATTATGGAAGAATGTGTCCCTTCTAATGAAATGGATCAACTATTTATAGAGCAGCCTAGTAACCTCATAGCCTATATTTTAGGAATGTTAATGGACAAAAATATCTATCCAAAGAAACATATGAAACTCAACAAAAAGGTGGTCACTTCTTAAGGTCATACTCAACAAAATCACCTACAAATTGACTTGCAATATTGACAACAATTACAAGAATTATTCAATCTGTGTTTACTCAATTTGAATTATCTCAAGAAATAGAAATATACACCAACTTGGTTTTAGAGGTGGCAAAAAATCCATTCTCTTTTTCTTGTTTGGTGCAGTTTCCTTTCCAAAAGAAACAATCAATTACTAATTCATAACAACAAGCATCCATCGATTTGTTTTGAGGATGAGTCGACTAAGGAATTAAATATGTTTGAAAAATTCATTGGTAGATATGTATAATAAGTCAAGGTTAATCTTATCAAATACGTCGGCCAATTCCATGCTTAATATCAACACATGACACTAACATCAAATGCAATACAAATTTCTTATATCACGTGATAGTTTGAGTGATAATCGGTTTCACATAATAGTCATAAGCACCTTTCATATAAATTCTTAAAACATAGTCATTATTGAATATATTCAGCCTATATAACTTGGCTTCTACTAAATAAATGATAGTCGATAAATAATATATATAATATTTTTAAATATATATATATATATATAATATCATTTATATATGTTTAAATATTGAATGTCTTGATTATTTGCTTGGGAATCACATTAGATTTCTTGAATAGATAAATCATATATTTTCTTTATGGAAGGAAAAGAATCATGTAGCTATTATTTCCTCATGAGTGTCATTATATACTCCACATTAAGGAGAGTAACCTATGGGGGTCTAGAAGTACATTTATTTAATGATTGAAACCCTAGGTTAAGAATTAACCATTAAGTTGGAGTATATACTTGATTACCATTGGAACCAATAGGTTGAGAATAACCTACATGGATGGATTATGTAGTTGAGATTTTACTTAGGTTTAGATTAACCTATACAATCAGACTGATTGTTGATTATAGATTATATACAAAATTAGAGTATACTAAGGTTGAGACTTACCTATGTGGTTAAGTAGATCACTTGAGTTTATGAGATACTATATGTTTAGAGATATAGGTGGGATTACTTGGTCAGTTAGAGTTGGTACTTAATTGGTTACTTACACACTCGATATGAAGTCATATTGTTGACAAGATTCCACTCTTTTGAATCAATCTTTTTACTAAGGAGATTACACTCTCAAATGGAATCATCTATTGATATGATTATTCTTCGATTGAGGTCATTCATTGATGTGGCTATAATCTTGATAAGAACCACTTATTAATGTGATATATTATTGAATGGAGTTAGTTATTTATAATATTTAGTCTATTATTAGATGAAGCTTATGTAGCTATACTTTAGATTATAAAGTTATACTTGGGACTGGATTGTCTTTTGAAGATAATAGCTTGTTTATGCAAGTTAATTTATAGACTAGAAAAGCTCATATGTTATATAGGTGGGATTGGAATATCCATTGAAAGGGGCGGTGTAAATTTTGATTAGGATTTGTTGGTAAAGATACCATTATATTTTGTGAAAAAAGGAATAGGTTATTTCTGAGGTAACGGATAACATATGGAAGGAAATTATTACCAAAGCATAGTATATGAATGGTCATAATCTAAATCGAGCTAAAGAAGTGTATGTGAATAGGAAGATTGTCGCTCAAAGTATTAGGTGACAATACCTTGGCCAAAGTGGTGTAAGTAGCTGTTGTTTACACTGTCAGTTCACTATGTTCCTTTTATGCATTCTAGTTGAGGATTTTAATACTTGTAGGGGCAACGACCATATGATTGGGTTTTGGTTTGCAGTACACAACAATAAGATCAAATAGGCTATTACTACGGGGTTTACCAACCAATCACTTCATCTAAGGGTAGGACCATCTATCAAATGAGAGATGTACAGAGGATCACATTTGAGTCTGTGGTTGGTAGAAAACTACTAAAGTGATGCTTCTCCTCATCAGATGGTGATTGGGGTTTGCAGATGTTTGTGCTAGTATTGGGGACAACTAGAGTGTATAGACTAGGGAGTGGGTACATCTAAGATGTATGCAACAATGTGGCCACACCAGGACCAGTTTGTGTATCTATTGTCATATGAAGCTTAGAAGAGATATGCATGTATCTTGTACCCATTTATATGGAAGGATATAATATTGAATGATAAACTTGAGTTTACTCAATATGAAATCTATTTTTTGGAAAGAATTGTGAAATTACAATGGAATGCAATAGAAGTTTGGAAATAGTGTTATTTTAAATGTGCGTGTAAATTTCATTATGGAAAGAAAAAAAATTATTGCTATGTTATGGCATCATGGATCATTCACTTAATATGAAAATTTTGGAATTTTATTGTGTAGACAACCGTTGCTGTTACAAAAGTGTCAAGGCTTTGATTGTCAAGTCTTGATGCACTAGGTTCACTCATGGTTCATTGTATTTTGTCATTACTCACAAAGGGATTTATGTAGGCTATTTAATCACATGAACTTAACATATTAATGTTTCAAAAGGTATCATGACTGATTTCATCAAGTTTATTACTTATTTGACAAGATCAAAAGTTATTTCAAGAAGTTATTTCTAAATTATTTGATAAAAGTTGTTCACTACCACAAGTAATTTATCTTTTCTTAATATTTCTTTCTTATGATATTCCTTCATGTGCATGTTCTTCTGCATCATCTGATCAATTTTTTCCTCACTAAAAATAGCAACTTGATTTTTAATAGCACCTTCAAAATTATAGTTAAATTCTTTCAATACCATTTCTTCATCATACGCCACAACATGATCACAAATATGACCTATCAGTTGCTCTACTAGAGAAACATCCTCAAATATTAAATCCATAATATTCTTCCTAATATTTTCCATTTTATCTTTACACTATCGAATCAAGTCTCTTTTAGACCTCAGTTCTTTTATCTATATCTTTATTTGTGATATCTTTTTAGTTGTTACTATCCTTTACTGTATTGATAAACCATCATTTAGCTTTTCCATGGTTTGCATTTTGGATAGTTATACATCACTCTATTCCAACCTTTCTTTGCACTCACCCCTCAATTTAATTACCTTCTCTCTCCAATTTAGCTTGTCATCCTAATTTGTATTGGCCAATTTTAGTGTGTTTTTAGCATCGTAAATTGTGACCCTTGAAAATTTCATACTATGTTTTTCCCCCCCTTAAATTATTGGACCTAATTGAACACCTAATTTCCTAAATTATGCATTCCATGACTCATTTAAACAATTACCAAAAAATTGAAAGTATAAAACAAATTCATTTATCTAATACTTTTCCCTTGACACCTACATTTTTGAAAAAAATGGTTGGGACACATACACCCTAGTTCGAATTAGCCCTCCTATTTTGGCTAACTCCAAATTAGAATATATAGGTATCAAAACTTTATCATTTGTAATTCAGCTTTCCAATGTTGGCTATCAAGATTCAATTTGTGGGAAATTAGAATAATTGCATATAAATACCTAGTTATTGCATCATTTCAAATCGAACAAAGGATCATCTAGAAAACTAAGAGAAATTGTTATTGTCAAGAGAAATTCAAGAGAATTCAAGGTTAGATTTGTAAACATTATTGCAGTAATTCAAGATCCAAGCATCATGTCAAATCATATGTGTGTTTATGATATCATCATTTGTGAAGGCTAACTCTTTTGTAGGTCTCCAAGAAATTCAAGCAAGCAAGATCCAAGACCTTGAGGAGATTTGTATGACTTCATTCCTTCAAGGAATCCATTGAAGGGTGGTGAGTTGTAGTACTTTTTTGACTCGTCATTCCTTCCTATCATTTATCCTTTTATCATTGTAATTGTCATTGTGAATGTGTAAATACCAACATGGTGTTTGACCATGGAAATCCCCTAAATATTACAACTATTTCTCTCTCATTGAATGTGAGAGTTTTAGGTTTTAAGGAGATTGGAGGAAGTGCTAAGATCAATCATCCATTATTACATTCAAAACCCTTCCTCTTGACAACTCACAAAAAATCACTTAAAGAATTATCTGATAGTGATATGATAAATTTGCAAGTGAAAATGAAAAGCTCTGATCTAGCACCAAAGGGCTACGAAAATAGACCTAATATATCTCTACAAAGAGACATACACCCTATGGTGAATTAGTCCTTGGTGTAGGAGCACCTTGTCCTCAAAATATGCAAAAGGAAAAAGAATTGCAAATTTTCCATTTTTCATTGTAAAGCATTGTAAAAGGTCATAAATGGTGTATTTGAAGTGTCAAATAGGTCTTCACGAGGTTTAGTATGTAATTTGGCAAAATATTGCTAAGAATGTGAAAGTTGTCAATAATGAAAAAAAGAGCAAAATTGGGAAAAATTAGGAAATTGAAAGGTTTTGGTCAATTGGAAACTGAAAAGGCGGTTGAATAACTATTGTAATCATCTTTACAAAGCATGAAAAGGTAAGGGAGAGATGATACTTTGTAATTTTTGAAATCATTTTGAATGAAAAGAGCCTTGTTTTGTCAAAACAACGTTTGCTTTGATAAATTCAAGTCTTTGTACAACCTGTTCTACACTATAAGGCCTTGAATTTTATTATCTATTGTAGTTTGGTGGTTTAGCATTCTATTTAAACTTATTTTAGAGGAATCTTATTGAGTTTTTGTTCTGCTTAAGTCTTTTTACAGAGAATAGTTAGTAACCCTTCATTCAAGGGTTTGAGGGTCTAAGGAGTTTAAAAGTCACCATTCCACCAATGGAGGCTTAGTGCATTGGTGGAATGGAATAATAAAAAGTGTGAGTTAATTTGTGTGTATTGGCAGAATAGGGAAAATCATATTTGCAAAGTTTTGATGCTGCTCTTGACTGAATTTTTGTGATTTCTTCCTTGAAGTTGATGAATACAAGTATGATAATGGAGAACCAACATGTATATAGCCTTGGTGTTGGAAAGATAAGCTTGGGAAGACATAATAAACCATGTTTTAGGAGGTGGCAGGTATTTTTAAGGTTTGCAACATACACTTTCAATAAACCCTCATATATTTTGTGTTGAAAAGCCTAGAATTAAGGGTTTTGTGGAATAACATCTATTTGAGCTTTTTAGCCTCTAAAAATTGATGAAACTTAAGTTTTGTGAGTGGATGAAATACTTTTTGAGGAAACTTAGTGTTTTTTTGAAGATTAAAGACCACTTCATGTGTAAATTTGGGCTAACTGGGTGTAGTTTCATATGGATAGCCTATTGGTTTTCAAATATTTTCTAAAATAAGTGCTAGTCTCTTTGAAGTATGTTATTATTGGTTGTAATGGGTCCCTTGAACAATAAAATTCTTAAGGAGTTTCTATAAATATTTCTTAATATACTCGCTTTTGTGATGTTGCTCTGCTACTAGAAGATTGGTGATTGAATGCTTGAAACTGTGTTACTGATGGAATAGTGATTTGGATGATTAAATCTGTCTAGAATCTAACAGAGTAAAGGTGTTAAATGTTGGCATATGGCTTGGGGAGATTGTTGACATATGGTTTATGATCCATATTGAAGTTTAAATATTGCTATTGATAGTTTAAGGTCTGGATCAAAATTCAAAATATTGTGGAACACTGATTCACCCCCCCCTTCTCAGTGTTCCTTGAGTCCAACAATTGGTATCAAAGCAGGTTCCTCTTCAAAAAATTTAATAGCTTGAGGTGAATCTTGAAATACAATGGACTCTAGTGGTCTTCGACAACAACTTATGGTGGCACTTGATCTTGATTAGTCTAAAGCAGAAGTCATGGAATTAAAAGAAAATCTTACAGATGCCAAAAAATTCATTCAATCATTGAAGGATAAAATCAATGAGTCAAGAGAAAAGAGGAAGGAATTTTGTGATCAGCTGAAGCAAAAAGAGAATAAAAGCTTGGAAGATGTTCACTTGAATCAGACCCTAAAAGAAGTATTTGAAGAATGTGGAAAGCTTGCTAGGGACAATGCTACTCTAAAGCTTGAGATGGAATCTGTGGCGATGAAGCTAACTAAGGAAATCAAAGAAAGGAAGAAGAATGAGGAAAATCTAGCCCAATCTTTAAGAGAAAAATTTGAAGAATGCAACAGAGTTAATAGTGGATTCATTCAACTAGAAATTGAACTACAAAAATTCATAAATAATGAACAAGAGCTTGAAAGACAAATAGTTATTCTCAAAGATGAACTCACTACTGCAAATGAATACAAGCAAAAGTTTAGGATCAGTTCTGCTAAGCTTGATGAGCTGACTAAAGGACAAAAGGATGCAAATGATAGGCGAGGTCTTGGATATGAGAATGAAGAAAGCTACAGATCTAAACTCAAGGATCCTAGACAAAGAAATCAGATGAACAAAGGCAAAAGATATCTGGTAAGACAACCCAATGCTCAAAATTTTAATGGTTACTGCTTTTCTTTTAATAAATTTGGTCATAGGGCTTCTTAGTGTAGAAGTAAAATAAATTCAAACAGTCCATCATTTCTCGGTCAGTGTTTTAGTTGCAATAAGTTTGGCCATAAGTCAATTGAATGCAAAAGTATGTGTTAGTGTAATTAATTTAATTATTACACTAGCATAAGTTAACTTAGGTCATGCATCATTTAGTCCTAGGTTAGATTTTAATAAATCATTTAATAAATGGGATAATATTCCCTTTCTTGTTTGTGGGATAAGATTCCTTCTAGAAGATGAGTTGTCCTTCTAGAACTTATCTCAACATTTAATAATTTTCTAGATAGGGTTCACATTTGTTAGTTCAAGACGGATGGAAACATCTCATGCATCTTAGGTTTTCTCTCTTGCCTATATAATCAGGCAACTTTTTCATTTGTAACATATCAATATCATATCAATTAATCATATCAATAGAATCTCTATTGTGCATGCCTAGTTGCAACACTTTCTTTGTGGTTGATCATCTTTCTTGGAAAAGGTCCTCCATTGAAGACTGTAGCTTTAGGGACCCCGTGCATCCATAATCTCAACATGGTATTAGAGCTTGTCTAGTGAAACGCCAACCCTTGATCAAGAAAGTTGGTGTGCGAGATTCTTCATAGGCTTGGGTTTCCATTGCAAGCTTCTTGATTCCACCTGAGGACCAAGCTGATTTTTGAAGCAGATAGAGTCAGATCCAAGCTTGCCATTGTCTTCAGAAGGCCTCAAAACCCTAGGATCACCTGCCCATTCATCAAAATTGGATTCATTAACCTGGGAGCCATCAAAGGGTTACAGAGTACTAGGGGGTGTGTCACATCATCGGCCATCTTCGTTCACCGACCCAAGCTCCCTCCTACGGCTGACCATTGCCGACTAGTCATCCCTATCTGTTGTGCTTTCTTTACATCACTGGGTGTTGTGCTCATCGATGTCGACCATCACTATACACTGTTGGCCGATGCCAATGCCGACGGACCCCATCCAGTGGCGCCACCGAGTTCTTCCACCCCGCCACCAGTTCTGGTGGCACCTTCTTTTTTTCCTATGTTTTCACTGCAGTCATATTGGAGACTAAGTGCTAGTTCCTAGGGGGCTTAAATTTTGACCCTCGTTAGCCTGCTAAGTGCCTCATATAGTCCTTTTTTTTGTTTTATCATAACTTTCACCCACAGTGTCAATAATTGACAAATGAGATACCGTCAGAAAGGTAATTTAGTCTACTTTCCAATGGTGACATCCATTCTATGAAATTTTTCTTGCAAAATTATTTGTAGTCAACTGAAGTCAACCCTCCACTTTGGACTTAACAACCAATATCTTCACATCAAATTATCGAAATCCAAAAATTCCAGTAGCATTCGAGAGATATTTCAGTTCTTTTTTTCATCAGTCCACTCACTTTCTTGGGTTTCAGCTCCAGGTATCTTCCATTGGTTTTTTGCAATTTGGTGCATTTTCCTAATTCCTAGGACATCCTGACACTTGAAGAATAATTTCTTGATTTCAAAGGCATATTCTCAGTTGCATATCTATTTGGAAGCTTCTATTTTCTGTTGCAGGTCATTTGTCTTTGTATTTTTTGGAGAAGTTCATTATGGGGTTTGCATATTACTCTCCTTCTTTGGTTATGTTGCACAAGGGTAACTATAAACAATGTCAATATGGGATCAACCACCATCTCCAATCACTTGATTTTTTGCCTCATTTGTATGGTATAGTTCCCCATCCAAGTGAAGGTATTCATGAATTTTCTTGGATTTGCAGCAGATACACTATCTTGGAGATCATTGCTATGCAAGTTGATTGTGATGTTTTGAATTATATTGATCATTGTGATTGTTCTCACATCATTTGGACTAAGATTTGGGAGCTATATGGAGATTCAAATACTCCACCATTTCCCGATGGTCATGATTCATAATGTCATTCTTCAAATTAGGTACCCCATAATGATATTGTTGTGCAGGGAGTTGATTTCCTTGAATCTTCTGAAGAGGTTGACAAAGTTCCTTCAGGTGCTTCTTCTCCATCAGAGACAGTTGGTATCCCTTCACATTTAGTGATTCCTTGTCCAAATTCATTAATTGAGGCTTCCACTAGCATCATTCATCATGACACATTCAGTTTTCTAGACTTGGCATCACAGGTTGGCTTTGTTTCAGGTATCACTGACTTGGCTACTTCTACAAGTTTGGAGGAAATTCTTGAAGGGATATCACTCCTCTATTCAGATCACACTTTGGAGAGTTCTCTTGAGTGTCCTCATCCTTTTTTCTCAACCTTGAAATTGGGGATCTTGAGACTATCTTGGAGGTACTTGGTTTCTCTTCATAGATTTCTTATTTGAGACTTCTTCTCTATCCTTCCATTCAATATTTGAGGTATCTTCAACATCTGCCATTGGATTTGTTTCTTCCTAGTGGGAGACTTGTGGTTTGGACACATTTTTTGCTTCAGACTTCTTTCAGTGGTTTTGAGGACACTTCATTTAATGGGGGCTATCAAGTCTCAATCACATTCATCATATCCATTACACTGTCTTTGGATATTATTCAACATTAGTTTCTGCATTATCTTGGTTTGTCACCCTCTTCATTGATTATGGAATCTTCATCAGGAAAGGAGACACATGAGAAAAGTTCAGAGACATCATCATCCACCTTAATCCTTCCTTCCTTTAATTCCTATTCAGAATGGGAAGCATCTCTACACTTGCACTTGGTTTTGGGTGAAGCCACATAAGTGGTTTACACTTTTGAAGAGGAAGGAAATTTTGAATTTTTCCCATTCTTCATATCAAATGGGTTCGGCCAAACCCTATGGTTCGACCGAACCATTTAATTAGTTCGGTCAAACCAGTCACCGCCCTCATAAAAAAACAATATTTAAGTGGGTTCGGCCGAACTTGGGTTCGACCGACCCATTGAATATGACTAAAAAAAAAAAACGCATTTAATTTCTTTTTTTTAATTGCTTGGATTAGTGGTTCGGCCGGCCGAACCCCTCTTTTTTCACCCTTACTTCCTAAGGCACTCATAGGAATTGTTGAAAATTTTATGCTTCAAGCTCAATTTGAGAATGAAATGGAGATCTCAAAACTCCAACTAGTATCTAGTTCCCTCAAAACGAAGCTATCCAAATGAATATAATTTTTAGTATGTTTCTCATTATATTATCTATCCTGCTTTTTAAGTTTTCATTAAATAATATAGGTTTTTATCAAAACAAAACTCTCTATTCTGCACAAGTGGGAAAAATAGAAGATTTCTATCAAAAAAATTAAAATATGAGTAATGATTAAATCCTTTGATCCAAAAAAAAAAAAAAAAAAAAAAGAATTCCTTTTGATACATACAAAGAAAAGCTATGCTATACCTACTGCGGTTATGTCCGAATTGTAAATTGATTTGACTTTTAAACTTGATTAAAGAAACATTCAAATAAAACTATCTAACCAAGTGGAAGCACTAGATATCGGAGTTACAAATCTAAATTTGAAAGAATTGAATTTTATCTTTCAAGGAAAAAAAAAAGTTATGCATTATACAACAGTATCACTCTTTTAAAATGCTATTTTTTGAAAAAAACCAATTTTGTGGGAGATGGAAAAGAAGTGCAATCTGATTCCAAAAAAATTGAAAAAATACTTTAGAATCTACGCACAAACATGACAAGACTCTAGTTTTCATCATCTTCAAATTCTTTACGGTTTAATCGCTATAGGTGCCCTCGAATGTGTGAGATTGTGCCTAAAAACATCGCTGTCCAGCTTAGCCAAAAATTGTAAACCACTATTGTGGGATCACCCTTTGTTTCCTTCCAAAAGGGAGACAAGTTGTTTGTCAAATACTGAATCATGTTCCCCTCTCTTCATACACCCTACCATTTCAAGTGGTGTGATCACATCTTTTGGGGGGGGCTATACAATCTCTCTATTTCCTACCTATGGGGGGATATTGTATTGTATCCATGTGATGGATGGTGTACTTGGGGGGTATTTGGGAGAACTCCATCCTTCCCATCCTATCTCACATTTTTGCTTTTTCATCTCCTTTTTGGAGAGGGGTTTTGTTCCCACTAGGTTTTCCCCCTTTCTCTGGTTGTGGGAGATTTTTTGCATCTTCATGTACATGGGTACCTAACATGGCCTCGTAGTCAGGACCCATCATCAATCATCATCTCTACATAATCATTGCATTTTACTCCCTAAGTTGAACTTATGGGGGGGTGTTAGTGTAATTAATTTAATTATTACACTAGCATAAGTTATCTTAGGTCATGCATCATTTAGTCCTAGGTTAGATTTTAATAAATCATTTAATAAATGGGATAATATTCCCTTCCTTGTTTATGGGATAATATTCCTTCTAGAAGATGAGTTGTCCTTATAGAACTTATCTCAACATTTAAAAATTTTATAGATAGGGTTCACATGTTGTCACATGTTGTTAGATCAAGACACATGGCAACATCTCATGCATCTTAGGTTTTCTCTCTTTCCTATATAATCAAGCAACTTGTTCATTTGTAACATATCAATATCATATCAATTAAGCATATCAATAGAATCTCTATTGTGCATGCCTAGTTGCAACACTTTCTTTTTGGTTGATCATCTTTCCTGGCAAAGGTCCTCCATTGAATACTGCAGCTTCAGGGAACTTGTGCATCCATAATCTCAACAGTATGTCTGTTAGTGTAAGGAATGTCAAATGCTACACCTGTGGAAGATTTGGGCATGTTACTAATCAATGCAGATCAAGAGGAAATCAATGGAATGAATGGTCTAGAAAAAGAAATCTGGTGTGTTACAATTGCAATAGATTTGGTCACATTGCAAGATTTTGTAGGAATAGAAACATGGGTAGAAGAGGTCTGGTATACAAAGGAAGAATTTCATAGAAAGATGAAAAAGGAAAAGGAAAAGTGATTGTGGAAGAGATAAGAGATCAGATGAAGAAAACATGGATAAAGAAGAGTGAATCTGATAAGCCCATACCGGTAATTCCTCCAGAAATTGATCTTAGGCCATTAGCCTAGGGGGAGTTTTTCAAGAAAATCCTTTGTCCCCCTATCAGTAATTGGCACCAGAATGTAGGAAATTTTCAGTAGTTGTGCCATCAGGATTCAAATGTGTCAATGATCATTTGTGCAGGAATTCAAGATCTAGAAGGTCTACAGATGAATTCTTCTCTTGTTGTTTGAGAAAGCAGAGTAACCAAAACTCCTAGGGAAAAATATTTAATGCGGCCAAAAGGGTTAGGTGCACAAGTTATAAAAGGGTATTTGGAACCCTCATTTATCACCTTGCATTGAGGAAGAATAGAAGGAGAGCCTTTGCATCAAAATTTCAAAGGATTCAAGTCAATTTGGCAACAAATTCATTAGGTATTTTAGTTGCTCGTAGAATTTCTAATTTTGTGCTTAGTAGAAAAACCTTGTTCAGTACGAAAAGTAAAATGAAGAAAATCAAAGGAATAGTGAATTTGGATAAAAATATAGTAGTAGGAAGATTAGGGATGTAAGAAATATGTTGTTGGATGATGAATTGAAGTGGCTTGAAGGTGTGAAACATAGAAGTTTGGACATTTGGAATAAATTTCCTTATCTTGACAATGTGGAAGTGGTTAGGTTTATCTTGAACAGATTTAATGAGGACACTCTCACTCTAGATAAACCCTATCTCATTTCAAAAGAGGTGATAAAAAATTTAACTGGATTATGCAATGTCGGGGATATTCTAAAAAAGAAGTTGATTCAAAACATTGAAGTCAAAACTCTAACTGGAGTAACAAGAGATCAAAGGGCTCTAATAATTTCAACGATCAAAGATCCAATAATGAGGTACATTACACAAGGAATTTCATACAAAATTTTCTTTAGAAAAAGGGAAGGATCAACCTTGGTAGGCGCAGTTTACATTTCTCATAAAATGATAATGGAGGATCAAAACTTTGACCTATGCAGTTTGCTAAAAGAACAATTGATGGAGAATGTTCAATTAATATTTAATTAAAATGGTTGATTTTCATCAAAATCATGCAAGAAAATATAAGTAAAGTGCATAAGACATAAATCTCAAATTTACCCATAAACTCACAGCTTCTCTAAGATGATTAAGTTTATTGACTTGAAAGTCATAAACCACTGGCACTAATAATTCACAATGACTTTCACAAAAATAAAGGTCAAAATATTAATGATGTGAATCAAAATATAGTAAAAGCTTAGGGAACCCTAATCATCACTCATTGTTTACAACGCATTATCTGGAAACCCCTTGCTGTGCCACCATGATTTGCTGGTATTGAAGGTCTGAGGGCCATTTTGGAGCTCAACTCACAATATTTTTCTATTTCTGAGTCATTTTTAGATGGCTGGAAGCAAAGAACTAAGGTAGGCTCTGGTTATTTAAATATCTTGCTTCATTTCAGTTAATAATATGCTCTATTTGAGCTCAAAAACTACAAAATGATTGATTGTTTTTTTGTTTTCTCCATCCATCCCTTATTTCAGAAACTTCCTTATTTATGAGAGATCTTTGTATTTCCTTGAATCTTCTTTATTATTGATTCTTCTCCATACGCCAAACTCATGGCCACAGCTAAGAAGATTGTCCCCTGGGTATTTGATTTCTTTCCTTTCACAGGTTTGTGGTCTTGTTTTGTAGTTACATTCTTCCTTTCACTGGGAACCAAAGGAAAAACCCTGAGCTACACACCAAGAGAATTCACAAATTGTACATACCCATGAATATGGAAACACAAAATCCTATTATGATCCTCTTTATATGAGGGTTTTACTGTTATGGCCGCCATGAGAAAAGCTTGAGCTTTTGTATATATATTTCTATTGTTGTGCAAGCTGGACTTATGAATTTTGAAGCTCAAGGAGAGCTCAGTCATGGACTTGTTTCTTTCTTCATGGCAATTTTTGGGTTTCCTCCATTTTGAATAAAAAGAAAATCTCACTGCATTTTTATCTTTCTAAACATTTAGCATCATCCCTACAGAAAAATAAGAAATGACCTCTCTTTGCTGCTTCCAAAAAAAATAAAAATGCCTGTAGTTGAACTTGTAACTTAAATCCTTTCCTGTAGAAGTGTATCCTTTTAAAAAAAAAAAAATCATGAAGAAAACTTGTCACTGTATATATTACATCACTGATAAATGGCTCACTAACTGCCACCTTCTTTTGCTGTCATGCAGTTCTGTTTCTGAATACTTCTTTTTCCTTAAAACAAAAACTTCTTCTTTACATATCATCATACGTTGTTCTTGGGCACTTTTAATGCATGGCAACTTCCTATTGGCACAAAACTATTGATAAGGCAGTATTATTGAATCCTCAGGAATGATTTCCTGTGAGAGTGTAAGGAAAATACTGATGTCATTATGTTGCTTATCATTGTATATGAACCACTGTGACCACTATGATATGAGATGATTTTACATTTTCATAGTTCCTATGACTGTTGTAAACCTTAGTAACTGTCTTTTAATTCTGAATCTTATAAAAACTAAGGCTGCTCCTCCTTTTGAAATAATTTTCAATGGCTAGACTGCTCATCAAAAGTAACTCATGCTCTGTATATATGCATTTTTTATTGTCCATTGAATCACCAAATCAATCATTATAATCCTCATCAAAAAGTGTATTTGACCCTGCTACTTTTGAGTTAAAGATCTTTGTCATCTCCACTTTTATAATAGAATTCATTGCACCATTCACTGTTAGTATTTATGCTCTTTTTAGCTCATAGTTGGAAACTTGCAAGTATAAAATATTGACCCATATGACTGCTATTTTCCTCTATATAAGCTCACTCAAAAGCATTTATCTCTATGATTTTCATAACTTTGCTCCACTGTGCAAATTACATAACTGTTATAATGGCACTTCACCATTTGATCACAAGCTCTCCCATACTATGGCTGCACTCTATTAAAGATCATGTAGCTGCTTATTTTAAATTACTCCCTTCTAGTTATGGAGTGCAATATCATTAGTATTGTTAGTTGTGAATGTTTTTTCAAACCTCTGAGTCTTTCTATAGCTTTATCTGGACTTGAATACCTTTGATAAATGGAACAGAGCATAGATCTTTACTGAACCTAACATGGCTGTAATATAACTGTGTCTGCCCCTTTATGTCAACCATGGCTGTTACTTCATCATTATATGAGTATTGGCTATTATAAGTGATAAACAATTGTACCTATTATGCATCACTGCTTTTTGATTTAATGCCATTACATTATCTTGAATGTACATGCCGAGTCTCCATTTGATCTGGTTACTATCATTTGGCATTTTGAAACATGTGTGCCCATTTACTTTTATCAATTTCGTAGCAACAGTCTTGTTCATGACTGTCCTTGACTCTTATGAAGTTCTTATGTGCTTTGTAGACTCTCATATATGAATGTTGAATGAGAGAATACCTTCATACCTTCTTGATATGTCAGGCTTGACCCTTGTGGGAGCCCATTTTTCCCCACATATCTGATGAAAATGATCACGAACATGATAAACCTAATCCTGCACATTGAAACAAACAAGTTAGAAAAATAAATGAAGTTGAAAGCTTCCATTGAATTATGTTTTCTTTTGAACAGTGAAATCATCTGATGGATGCCTAATCGAATGTATGTTATATTTCTGTTGGTAGTGTAGGAATATTATAGGACATAATCTATCATTGCTTAGAGACCATCTCTAATAGCATATTTCATTGTTCTTGCAGATGCTTTTGGAGCCTGGAGCTAGATCAATTTGAAAGCATGACAACTGATGACCTCAAGTGTAACGACGATTCATCATTCCAAGAAATGACAAATCACCTTCTATCTTATGTTTACATTATTTTTAGTTATATCATATACACCTCCTTTATGTATTCATCATTTGATTATAAATATCAAATTGGCTACTCCAGTGGCTTGTATGGGACTTCAGCTTTTACAATATGAATAAAGCAACATTCTTTTATGCAAATTTATGAGTTCCTTTGTCTGAGAATTGTATAATAACACTTGAAATTCATAAGTAATCAAAGTTCTGGAACATAATGAATACTTAAGCATAAACTTTTTTGTACCTTCTTTGATGGATGCAATTTAGCTCTACCTGTTTTGAGTTGGTAGTGAAAAATAGGTAACAGTAACAACGATTATCATTGATAAAGAAGAAAATTGGATGATGTGTGAAGCCTCAAGCCTAAAGTGCAACCTCAAATTTGTCCTCTTTAATATACACGGCCCAACAAGAAATCAGGACAAGGAAAAACTATGGGATACACTAAGCTAGAAATTATCCAAGGTAGGAAGTTATTTGATAATATTAGGTGGTGATTTTAATGTCATACTTAGGAAAGAGGAGAAATTTGGAAGAAATAGAAAAGTCTCATCGTCAATGAATGAATTTGGATGATTCTTAACAACAATGACCTAATAGATGATCAAACATAGAAAGGATTATATACATGGTCAAATAGGAGGGATGAAATGTGCTGTATAAGAGAAAAACTAGACAGATTTGTATTTTGACATAACTGGTTGCAAAAAAACTACAAGATGGAAGCAACTATTCTTCCTCTAGTTGGATTAGATCATCTTCCAATCAAAAATAACAATTACATAAAAAAAAATATCAAAGAAGCTACTTCAAAGTGGGAAAGACGTGGTTTAGAAAGGATGAACTAGTAGACCTAATTGAATGTTGGTGGAACTAAGCACCAAAATGTGTAGGGAAAAAAAGCTTCATTTTCACAAATAAACTAAAGTACATCAAAAGGAAATTACAAGAATGGAACAAGATAGTCTTCAAAAATATATTTGTTGAAAAGAAAGACTTGAAGAAGAGTTGTCAAATTTGAATAAAAAAGTAATGAAAGATGGAATGTTCTAGAAAGACTAAAAGAAGGAAAATAGAATTATGGAAGAAGGATAAGAGAATTATGGAAGAATAAAATATGGAGTGCACTACCAATAAATTGAATGAAAAGACTATTGAAGATAAGTAGGGCTGCCAAATGAGCTTAACGAGTATTCAACCATGAAATGAAGAACTATGCATTAAGCTAAGACATGAAAAACTAATTTGGAAAATAAATTGAAACAAGAATTTTGATTAAGAAACATGAAGAATTGTGAACTTTAATGAAATAAGAGTGAATTGGAAAACAAGGTAAAATAATACAATGATGAGAATGAATAATTGAAGGAAAACATATTTGAAATAGGCTGCAAAAGATGGATGTTGGTCTCTAAACAACGTTTGAGGGAGGGTCTTTTCCTATCTATAGTAGGAGAGATACACCAGAATACATAAGATGGAAGATGGGTTACTACAAATGTATGGTGGACTGTCTTTTTTTCTCTAAGAGGAAAGGTACAATAGATTATCATTTCTTATGCCCAAAGCACCACAATCAGTCTACAAAATAACAATTTCAAAACATGTAAAATAGGCTAGTGATTTCTAGGCTTGAATCACTAAAACTATGCTACAAAATGCCAAATTTCATGTTGAAAGCAATTGAAACAGACTACATAAACTCAATTTTCATGTTTGAAGATTCATATATAAACTTTCTATGTTGTATGTAATATTGGTATAAAAATTCAATAATGGAAAAATTTAACTAGTACCAAAAGGAAAAAATTAACACAAAAATAGAGGGGGACACAAATTTGTAAGTTTACAGTATTAGGCACACAAATTTTGTAATACATTTGTAATTTTCACCTCTTGACCACTAAATATTTTTTCATTTCACATAAACTAACAACTTAATCAAACAAGTATCTATGATCTAAAATGGAAGTGTTGATTTCAAAAGTTCTTTTTTCACCATGGTGATGGAAAATAAACATCACCAATTATATGCTTATACTCAAACATGCTAAGCTCCTATAATTAAGGGAATCCCTAGACCTATGCCTAAACCTCAAGGTTCATGTTGCCCTACCTACACATCTCCTTGTGGTAAATTAGAGGCTTCATAGTTTTCCCAACAATATTAGAGGAATTTCATTCTCTCCCCTTGTATGAGATATCTAATCTCACCTCTAAACCATGACTATGCATTAAGCATAAGCTATTGACTTAGTAAATTATAATATAATGATAATAATATTCCATTAAGTGTTGGTTTCATACCAAAAATTACTAATCCTTAATGTATAAACATACAAAAATACATAGGGGTTATATCACACCATAATTCCAAAGATCACACA
>VDFB02132703.1:0-46143 GCA_007258455.2 Sequoia sempervirens | reverse complement strand
GGACTTCTTGAATATCTCGCACTTCTTGCTCTTCCTGAATCTCTGGTATTTCATGAAGTTCTTGGACATTTGGAATTTCCTGTATGGATGGGTCCTCTTGGATTCCTTTGAGGGCGGAAATCATTCCTTCCTCGAATTCGCCATCCATAATATCTAAATCATTGTCAGATTCAAGGATCTCGGTGCCTATAGGAGAGGGTTGAGCATCGTCTTCCAGTTGTATTGGCTCTACTTCTCTGACTGGGGAAGGAATCCTGGCATTCTCCAAAGACTCTTTATCCATGGCAAGAATTTCTTCTATATTTCTAGAAGTGGCCGACTGAAGAGGTCTAGATTTGTGCTTCTTCTGAGAAGGCCCTTCATCTATCATTTTACCCTTGTCCTGTTTTATAGATTTATCAATTTCTTTCCTCTTTCCCAAGTTGGCGGCATCTGTTGGTCCATCTCCATGAGATGCACCGGCATTTGAAGAACAGGACTCTGTATCACCCATTAGTTCGTACGTGAATTGCACATTCCTTTGCCTTAGAGTTTCTTCCTGCCGATCTATCCACCACTGAGAATACTTGAAAACAGGTCGCATGAATGTTGCTAGGTCACCCATCTCAGGCTCAGACCATCTCATAGGGGGAAGTGGCTCATTCTCATTGAAGCCTGGCTGCACATACCTTCCGTCATCCTGTAGTTGATCAGGTACTTTGAGAACCTCCGTTGCCCTTATCATGTTTAGTGGCAATCTTGACCACAACCTTTTTCTCACGTCATATTCGTCTGCTGGCCCAGAAGTCTTCTAAATCTACCCGGTGCTTGTACTTCTCTCCGTCCACAGTCTTGATGTGATGGAGCAGATCAAAGTTACTCCTGGATTTGTATGATATGAATGGATATTTCTGGATCTCCAGTCGAGCAATCTCCGCTGCTTGAGCCATTGGACAGGATTCCTCCATGTTGCCAATGAAGAAAGGAAAGGTGACAGCCGCCTTCTGTTTTGGCCTTTGAATATTTTGATACGCCTCCAATTGCCTTAGCACTTCCAGCAAAACCATTTTGTTGGTTGGATATATTGGCAGTCTATAAGGATTTCCTGAGAATCCTTGGATCCGGATGTAAGTGAACCTGGGATATTGGATGAACCACGATCCATATCTGCCAATCAAGCTCTTAGCTTCACAGGTGAGTCTCTGATGTGTTCCGCCTTAAAGAAGCCGAGTGATGTACATCAGAAAGGCGTCATAAGCTCGTCGGAAATGTGACTTCTCTTTTAGTTGCAATTGTGGATAACAATCATATGCCTTGAGCTCTCCTTCGCCATTGCCAACCACGCCTTTGCAAATCAAGCCAGAATACTTGTAATACCTTGCAAGCGCATATACGACGTACGAACTCATGTGCAAGGTCTTGGTTTCCTCTAGGTTAATCAATTGTTCATGGAGGCTATCACTGATCATTCTGGACCAGTTAAACACCTTAACTCCAGTAATTATTTCATCAATGAAATAATACATCCAGTTTTCGAAAGGCGCACCATGAGGGTTGCCTACTATTTTGTTCAGCAGCAAAACTATGTCACCATATTCTTCCTTGAAATGTGTTCTAACCAACTTCTTCGGCATCTTTCCTGCAGTAGGCTTGGGCTTCAGCAACCAATTCTTGTTTATGTTGGACGCACAAAGGTCTTGCTGGTTCTGGTAAAGCTTTAGTGCATCCTCCTTAGTGCGGTAGGACGTTCTATTGTAAACTGGAATCCCGAAAATTTCTAAATGGCTGGCTCGGACAAGTATGCGAGAATTCTTCCATCAGGAGCTTCTATTTGCCTTTCTCGCGCATTATAGTGCAGTGCGCATTCCACCATAAGTTCCGGACACTCCTTTGCTGGGGGAAATCCGGCTGCGTAAACAATTCCATTGCGCATCATTCTTATCGCAATTGGCGAAGGTAGACGTCCATCGCTCCCGTACATTCTTTTCCTGAAGTCTTCGAGGTCCACGTGGCCAAGATTGGTGTCCACAACATGCTCCCACTTGGACTTGATCTTTGACTGCATCTGCACACCCTTGCTGGCAAACTTCATCCTTACTGCTTCAAAAATAAATCTGGATCTTCTGAAAGAAATGATAACGATCACAATGCAGGCTAGCAAAAATTTGCTTCTTTCACTTCGCTGCAAGCTTTTCTCACTTTTTTGCCTTAGAAAAAATTTCTTCTCACACTTTTATTTTGAAAACGAATGATTGTAAAAATGAGAAGTGAAATCAATTATAGAGGTGAGAAAATCGATCCAATTAGCAAATTTCAAATGTTTCCTTTAAATTGAGCTTTAACTTGTGTTTCACTCAGCTTCCAGGTGGCAAGTTTTATCTTCAACGATAACATCTGGGAAAGTTTCCAAATTCAACGCCAGTTCAACAAAGCTCTTTTTGTCCTTTTTCCAATTTCGATTTTTCAAGACTTATCTCTTTGGGTGTTGGAAAATGAATAATTATAATAATTATTCTATGTGTTATTTCCAACCCATTTGTTTTTTTTATGGCAAATTATTTTTGTCTAAGGCGATTTGATTTTTTTATTTTTTTTTCGAAATTTTTATTTGCCTTAGGCGAATTTTCTTTCTTCCAAATTGTTTTGCCATAACTTTTTTCGTCCAAAATTATTTCGCCATAACTTCAATCGTCCAAAATTATTTCGCCGTAACTTCAATCGTCCAAAATCATTTTGCCGTAACTTCAATCGTCCAAAATCTCTGGCAAAATTTATTTCATCTCCTAGAACGTTTTGGCATGATTTTCTTTAGACATTTTAATGTTTGGACTTAGGCGAATTTTCCCTCTTTTCAAGCATGGCGAAATTTTAAAGTGAAGCATATATTTTTTAATTTTCAAATGTTCACACTTAGGCAAAATTTCAAATTTTCTTATTCCTCTAGACATGGCGGACTTCCTTATTAGTTTAGCCATTGAACTTTTTTTGTTTTCAAGGAAAACTTCACTAATTGTCATGCCACTTCAACCTCTTGGCTTGGGGCGGACTTTAGCTCTTAGCTTGCCATCCTTTTTCCTTGCTTTGTGTCCAAGGGCGGACTTGGTCATTTGTTAAACCATTCTCCATTTGGTGGGCGGACTTGCTACATCTTTATGCCATCCTTAGTCTTTTCTCATGGGCAGACTTGAGCCTAACTCTTGCCATTTTCCCTCTAGCTGGGCGGACTTTATCAATTTCTATGCCACCTAATGCTTTGTCCAAGGGCGGACTTCAGCTTATGTCTGGCCACTCAAGGGCGGAGTTGCTTCATGTGCTTGCCATTTCTTTTTTTTAGCTAAGGCGGACTTGGCTATGTGGCTTGCCATTCACTTTTAGCCAAGGCGGACTTCATTAGATTGGTTGCCATTTCAACCTCTTGGACATGGGCGGACTTGCTCTCTTAGCATGCCATTCAAGGCGGACTTGCCTTCTTTCTTTGCCATGCATGACTTGACCAAGGGCGGACTTCATACATTTTTATGCCATTCTCCACTTTACCCAAGGCGGACTTTAGCACTTAGCTTGCCATTTATTCTTTTTGACCTGGGGCGGACTTGCTCACTTGGCTAACCACTTGAGGCGGACTTTACCCAATGTTTAGCTACTTTGTCTTTGGCCAAGGGCGGACTTCCTTCATGGCCTTGCCAAGGGCGGACTTGGCACATTTCTTAGCCATCTTTTATTATCTTGCTCAAGGGCGGACTTCACCTTATGGCTTGCCATTGGAGGGCGGAGTTTGCTATGTGGCTTGCCATTCCATCTCTTGGCTAAAGCGGACTTCCTTCAATTCATTGCCACACAAGGGCGGACTTACCCTTGTGTCTTGCCATTTAGCTTTATGTCCAAGGGCGGACCTCACATGATATTGTGCCATTGTTTCATCTGTCCAAGGCGGACTTGGCCTGATCTTATGCCATTTTCCTTCTGGCTGAAGCTTTTTTGACATCAATTTCTCCTTTCTCCATGCTGGTTGAACTCCATACTTAGGCAAATTTCTCATAAATTTCAGTCTCCTCCATGAATCTTCTCAAATTTCTCATGAATTTCTTAGATTTCTCATGAATTTCTCAGATTTCTCAACCATTTTCTGTGATTTTTTAGCGATTTTTACTAGATTTTTAACTTTTTCTGGAATTTCATCATGAATTCAAAAATTTTCAAATCCATTTTCTGAGAGTTTCGTTGATCTTTTCGAACTTCTGAGTGGATTTTCAAAACTCGAGACCTTTCCAAATATAGAAACTTTCTAAAAATAGAAATTTTCCAAAAATAGCAACTTTTCAAAAATAGACCATAAAAAATAGGGATCTCAGAATTGCCCAAAAGTGCCAAAAAATTAGGTCCTAAAAAATAGGGCGCCAGAGTGAAAAACCCTAAAAACTGGGAGGTGTCGGAATTGACTGAAATGACAGTCAATCTTCGTCTACCAGGGCTCCTAAGCATGATGGCGACGTTTGCACAGTGATCCAGGCTAAGACTCATTTGCTTGACTCGGGTGACCATTCAAAATTCAGACTTAAAAACCCCAAACAGAGACCAGACGAAAACCAAGATGCAACGACAAAACCCTAAAAAGCAAAATTATGAGGGTCCCCATTTGCAATAGGGCGAGGTGTGAATTAGGTCACAACACGACCCTCATGGTGTCTTCACATCCCAACTTGGTCAGAACTATGCCCATGTATCCGCACTTGAAGATTTTTGGGCCAACTACAAAGATGAGTTCAAGGTAAAGGAGGCGCAGTTACAACAGACTTACTCTCCATCAAATGAAAGATTGCTTGTCAGAGGATATTGAGGGATTATCTGATGATGATGGAGATAGTTCTTCTAGCATACACTCGAAACCAAATTGAACAACAACCTCTTCCACAAGTCAATTGGGCCAACAAAGAAAGCATGTCAATGGAAGAAAGGACCAGCCAAGTCATTGAACACAACAAGACTTTCTTAGTCCTCAAGAGGAAGAAATCCATTCCAGTAGCAGAGCCGCCAAGAATACAGTCATCACTTCCCTCTTCTTCTAGAGCACAACCAAAGATGAAGGGTATAAGTCAACCTCAAGAAGGTGTAAAGGGCAGCAGATCAACAAAGAACATAAGGAGAAGGTTCGACTTCTCAAATCTAGTCATACAGGAGCAAGCAACAGTTGAAGCAAAAGCTCCTCCAGAAGAGTTTGTGCCTCAAAAAGAAACAAAGATCGTGCCTTTGACACATGATCCTCCACCATCTCCAAAGTCTTCACCAATTCACATTGATTCAGAAGATGAAGTAGGAGAAGCTGCAGTTGAACCTCCCATTGAAGTTAGTAGAGATACCACATCTTGGCTTGAGAGCTCCCTGGGAAGGAAGAGAAGGAGACCCTCATATCAGCTGAACTTTGATGATCTTGACAACATTTACCAGGAGGCACCTAAGAATAAAGAAAAGAAACAAATTCACTTTGAAAGGAATCCAAATGGTGAGATGATCATGGAGACCACTACACCTCCAGAAGATAGAAATATCGATAAAGTGGATGTAGATGATTTTTTCATAGTTAAAGCTAATCTTGGTAAAAGCACTAGGCACGCGGATGTGAGTTTGTTCAAAGTTGCATCTGAAAGTCTTCAAGAAAGAGTGCTTAAAGATGGGCAAGATAAGGCAGCCCTAAGGCTGAAATCTGGCAACTCAGGCTATATATTTCTAATCTTGTTCATGGCACATCGCAAACTACTCAATTGCTGCCCCAAGTTCTAGAGACACCAGTTGAGGCAATTGGTGATATATGGAAAGCAAACACAAGAATGGATTGAAGAGTTCATCACCAGAGGTAGAGGTATCCTTGCACAGATATATCAGCTAAAGGATAATGCTCATAACTTACGCCAAGGGATCCCCAAGGATTTGAGCAGTTGATAGCAGAGGTGAAACCTAGGCACAAAATCATCATGGCAGATTTGGATATGGCATATGGCTCAATGGTTTCAAGAGAACACAAGAGACAAATCCTTGCATGGAAAGAACATCACCTCTTCAAGGTGAAAACTTATGAAAGGATATATGAAGAGTTTATTGCATATAGACAAAAGGTTGTTGATGCTCTCCAGTTCATAAGAGACTTTGTTTTAGAGATCCCTTGTCAATATTGTCATGATGATGGTTCCTACATTGGACTTGTCAAGGTACAAGCTGAGTTCCAGAACGTTGTTCGTGGTAGCGATGGCAGTGATCCTGTTGCTAGGAAGATGAGTCAGATTTCCATGATGTCGGCGAGGTTCGAGAAAGCGGCCAATGAGGTCGAAGATTTTCTGAGATCAATTGCAGATGGCGAAGAAATCCTGGAAAAGCAGAACTTTGCTATAGATAGTATCAATGCTCCTGATAGAGATACAATTTCCCACTTTTTAACGGATGTGGTGGAGATTTAAAGCAACAATCATCTAGAAGCTTTCTTCCAACTTTCTTTCTATTCTTGTCTCAATTCTTATCCACTCTCTGAAGAAGAGAATGAAAACAAATTGTAATAGTTGGCATTTCCTGTTTTTATGCTTTATTAGGTGGTTTGATGTTTATCTTGTTTAGTTTTAGAAATAAAGCTTGCATGTTGGCAAGCCTTAGTTGTAAAAGCAAGAAGATTTTAGGGTTCCCTACTCCTCTGCTTGTGTATAAATAAGGGCAGCCTTGCCCATTATTTTCTTAACCGTGCTTGTGATAACAAATTGCTGAGCCTATTTTGCTTGCAAGTTGTTGTTTAGTTTCAGTTCACTTTGTGTAAGAACAAGTTTGCAAGTCTCTTTTAGCTGCAAGTTCTTGTTCAGTGCATGTGTCTTATGTCAATGTATTCTAGTTTGATGGCTAAACTGTAAGCCTATTTTGCTACAATCCTGCTGTCCTAGAAGTGTAATCTTTTGTTCTTGAAATTTGAGGAAATAAAGTCTTGTGCCTGCTTTGCTGCCCTGATATAAAGTCTCAAATTTCCGTTTATTGTGTTATGCTTATATGATCTCTATTTCAGCTTGCATTGAAAGTAAGTAGATGTATGTTGGAAGAAAATTTTATCCAAGTATTTGTGTCAGAGAATCCTTCCTTGTTCATTTCTAACTCTCTTGCTTTGCATTTACTTGAGAAGTTAGAAACGTCATTATAGTAGGCTTAGTCGTAGTTGAACTTCTAAAACAGAGAATCTCAGCTACGACGCTTGAGTTTTATAACCTTGTGCTCTTAGCTAAACAAAAAGATAGACAGATTAGTTTTAATTTACTTTCTTGAACATCAGCAAAGAGGGAGCTTCCCCTCCTAATTCAAAGAGCAGTTTATTTGTGCATAGCTGTTCGTTTCTAATCCGCATTCCAGAGGTGCGAATTGAAACGCCAACACTACTTCAAAAGGTGAAGTCTTAATTCTTAATGTTGTAATAAAACTGGCTAATTTTAGCCAGAGCAGAATGAGTAACATGCAATTATACTTGTTTGTTCATTTATTTACAGCGCTTCTTACATAACGTGTTAAATATGCTTAATGCATAGTTGATGTATGTATATGGTGTAAGAGTTTCTATTGAAAACAAGCAATAGAGAGATACCAAGCTTTAACATGAATTTTTTTCATCCCTTGAAAAAGGTAATGTGTATACATGGAAACATACATTTTGAGTTTTCGAGATTATTTTTACCTTCTAAATTTTTCATCCCTTGAAAAAGGTAATGTGTATACATGGAACATACTCTATGACTTCCATTGGTGAAATTGATAAATTTTAATGATAAAAGTGGCTACAAAATGTATAAACATTTATTGACCTAACCATTTAATTTATTCCATTTAATAGAATTAGGACTGTTACTCATTGTACATGTACTTTCAAATGCTCAATATAAACATTAATCTTCCTAGTAATCTCCCTCCCCTTAACCGTCATTTGGCTAATCACTCCAAGAATGATTCTAAATTTGAAAGCATATATGCCACTCGTTTCAGTGCAGCATAATGTATTCTTCATCTTTCACCTTCCAGTTAAACTCTTGGTGTCCCTCTATCCTATAGTGCATGCAACAACATCTCACAAGTGTAATCATGTATCACACTGAGAAACATGTTGCACGGTGGTGTGGCTATTTCTCAGTCATTCCTAATTGTCTTCATGATAAACAAGTGTCTTCATAGCTAAGAAACAGACATTTCCATCAGCTATTGCAGGTTGTTTCCAAGCCACATCAGCTTGCACAAACACAATTTATCAATGCTGATAGTTGAAGAAGGAAGAGTAAGGACATCTTACCAAACACTTTTTGCAGCAATGTATTCTCACAAAACTAAAACAGAAATTAAGTAAACCTCAGAAGTTCAAAGAACCAAAGACCTCAATTGCACTCTGCTTGTATTAATTTCCATCAATATGTGGTTTTTCAACCTAATACCAAGGTTGTGTTAGCCAAAGATAAAATTCATCTTACAAAACCATTTTTTAAAGAATTCTAAAATATATAGAAAGAATATCTTTAAAATATCACAATATATTCCAATTTATCTTTTCTCAGAAAGGTTCCCAACATTTTTTTCAAAATATCATGGATTTTTCAAAATAACTTTGACTATGACTTTGACCGAAACTTTCACCAATATATTGTGATATTATTGGCAATGTATCATTAGTAAAATCACAATAAATTAGTGTTTTTTTTCTTCTCTTTTTTCTACATAAGCATCAGACCTGCGATTTTTTTATCAATATCATCTAGAACTTTTATTAATGGATTATACACCTTGAATGCTGTAAGTAGCTTTTAAAATTTTCAGCTGCCTTTATAGAATAGTAGTTGGATCTGTTGCCAAGGGACAACAGCAATTGTTGCTGTCATTATTTCAAATATGAACATAGTTATCTACAGTTGTGAAGACACTTGGTATAATTGTGTTTGCAAACCCTGTGAGTTGGGAACATGACTGTTGTTTTAGTGATTAGTGATTCTCACTTTGCTTTTAAGAACAGTGAAAACTTCTGTCATTATTTATGATTCATGATCATAGTCATTACTAGACAAAATTGTCAAATGATTATGCTTTCCTTTGACTTGCTATCGTTATTATAGCAACACACATGTTAGTGTTGTCATTGACTTGATGTCATTTCTACTTATAAATGGATTGTATTATTGACATAATTATTTTGGAATTTTCATTGTTATATATAAGCTGCTAATAATGTCGCACCAGTTGAGATTGTTGTCATCATTATTGTCTGTTGACATAACCATCCTTCTGTAATTACTAATCTTCTCATGATCACTAGTCATTAGCATTCTATCCTTATTGTCATATGTATCATTCTTGATTGGTATGGTGTTCAGCAGCATCATTATTAGTACTGTGATCAATTAATATGGGAATCAATACTGCTGTTAAAATTATAGGAAATATTTCTCATCAAAATTATTAATTGAAACATTGTTAAGATGAGACATTGCTTGTCAATGGGTTTTGCTCATAAGGCAAGGCCATAGGGTTCTCAAGATGGAGATCCAAGTTCAAATCCCCATATTGACATCTAAAGGTGAAATTCCACATGGTGACTCTTGGACTTCCATTATGGCTTCTAAGTGGATTTAAGTTGAACATGTGGCTTCAAAGTTAATTAATAATTGAATATGTTGCCTAAAGTGGATAGGTTAGTGTGGAGGACATCCCCTTTGTGACCTCCATTGGTGCAGGGCAGGCCCAAAGAATCCTGCTTCACAAATTAAAAAAAGACAGGACATTGCTCTAATAAAATGCTAGGCATAATTGTTGTCACTGTTGTAAAATTAAGAGGTATTTGAAGAGGTTAGGGAGACTGCTATTACCATTTTGTGTTTAGATTAGTCTCTTGGAATTGATAGTTATGGATAATGGTAGCATTAACAGTTCATATGTATCATAGTTGTGTTTAACTGCATTAAGGATTCAGTATCAGCATAGTGATTTATTAACATTGTTAAAGAGATATATATTATAATAATCTGTAATCAGCTATGTTCCATGGCATTTTGGCGATGGGATATATATATATATATATATATAGAGAGAGAGAGAGAGAGAAAGTTGAATTTCTACAAGTTAATGGACAGCAGTATAATAGCAGTAATATAAGATGACACAGTTAAAATGATGTTGGATGATGTCTGCAGTAGCCTTCACATCAACCAGATTCCAAAAATAAAGTTGTTTGTCTGCACTTCTCACACAACACTACACAGTACCAGACCATGACCAATGCACCTTTAATCTCTTTTAAAACTGATAATAATAACCAGCTCTAAATACCATATCAAAAGAAAAAAGAAAAAAATGAAGTTTGAGACTGAGTTAAAGTTTGAACAATGAAATCAGCATTATTGCTCTTAGTGTCAACTGTTATATAACTTATATCATTAGCTATGCATCTGAATCATGATATATTTATTGCTGTTATAATACTGTGGCTGCTGTCATGATTTATTTCATTGTTGCTGTCATGTTATACTGCTTTCATGATATATTTAACAGTCTTTAAAATTGCCATGAATAATTTATTTTTCAAACATTATAAAAAACTTGCCTTGCCATTGGGACAGTCAAGGGACATCACAGGTTTCCTATTACTGTAACACGCTTCAGAAATGGTTCGAAGATTTGAACCTTTCTGGGGACAGCCAGGGCACGTCCCCTGCCATCCCTCCATACCCAAAACACCACCGGGGCCAGGGATAGCAGTTTCACAACAGTACTGATACTTGAGTGATCTCAAAATTAATGAGAAAAATCCATAATTCAAAATTCATAGTGTACATTCTCGTTTACACTCACTCTCACTCTCTGTGCAATTAAAATGGCTTTAAATTTAAAAACATGATTTATTTCTCTTTTTTCTTTTCTTTTCTAATTTCATTGCATTTTTCAATTTTTTTGTTTCCCAATGTTTTCCATTTCTCAAGAAACTGGAAATATCTTTATCTTTAGGCATGCCAAGAAATTCCCAAGAAAGATATTTGCTTCTATGCATAGGACGATAGAGAATAAAAAGATAAATGTTAATATAAACTTTGCAAAGAACATAAACCAATGATATTGGTTGCAAAAACTTTACTTGATTTTGAAGCTTAAGGCCAACTTGCTTTATAAGCACCTGCACAAGAAAAATATGTAAGTCAAAATCAACCAAAGCCATTAGAAGTTATACTCTAATCTTACCAATAAAACTTAAATATACAATATATAGAAACTTATTATAGACCAGAACTTCCATATATTTTAATCTTACCAATAAAACTTAAATACAGAAGAACATATCACAAAAGAATCAAGAAAAATATTAAAAAGTAAGTGTGATTTGAATAATACAAGGAAATAAATATGTTAAGACTTGATATCAATAGCCAAAATACACTTGCCGCAATAAGCATGTAGAAACTTAGAAACTTATTATAGACCAGAACTTCCGTAGATTTTCTTCTAATCTTACCAATAAAACTTAAATACTGAAGAAACATATCAAAAAAGAATCAAGAAAAATATCAAAAAGTAAGTGTGATTCAAATAATGCAAGGAAATAAATATTTTAAGACTTGATATCAATAGCCAAAATGCACTTGCCGCAATAATCATGTCAGCTCGATGTTCTTGAAGGCCATTATATCGCCTTGTAAGTGACACACCAGTGCAACATAACGCCTGTTGCAACATCACATGGTATTACTTGTCATAAATAACAAACGGTAGTGAAAGCTCAAACTCTACACTCATTAACATGAATCTACAAGTAATATGCTCAAAACTAAACAAATACAATATCTTTAGCTTATGATCTTTATATTATAAATTATCGAAATGCAAATTTAGAAATTTTAAATACTTTGCAGTCAATCATGTGAAGTTTAGATTAATTTCAAATATTAGTCTTCCAGTGATACAAGTAGAGCTTCTAGTTTTATGCTGATCTATTAAAATAATGTTTATTTATTTATTTATTAATGCTCAATATTGTAAGATATTGTAAGATAGAGATAAGATCGTCTCGATAGAGATAAGATCGTCTCCGATCTTATCTGGAGTTTCTTTTTAGAAACTTTCCAGTTTTGTAAATCTTGTAAACTATTTATTGAGCGTCTCTCTCATTGTTAATACATCAATTAATTTACCAATTACTTGCGTAATATGGTATCAGAGCCAGATTGCTCAACTGTGAATTTTTAATTCATATAAAAATCGTTTAAGATTTTTTCTTGAATTTTTGAATTAAAAATTCTCAAAAATCTCTTTTTGAAGATTTTTTTTCTGTGAGTAAAAATTTCGAAAAAAAATTTCGGAATTTCTGTGGCTATTCGGAAGAAAAATTCGAGGGTTATCAAATCTGTGGACTTCGTGGGCATTTTTTCTGGAAAATTCGTGGCTCTCCTGGGCGACGTGAATTCGTGGCTCGTCATTTTCGCAGGTGTTTTGTGTGCACGTTTTTTCCTTCTGCCGCGCGACGTGCTTCTCTCAGGCCGCGAACTTCTGGCCGCGTTTTTTTTTCGGAAGTTTTGACAGAGGGCTGCGATTGTTTTGAGGACGCGATTTCCATTCTTTCGGGCGTCATTTCCTGAGCTCATTTTTTTTTGTTAAAGGTTGTCTGCGTTTTGTGAAGACACGTTTTTTTCCAGAAACGTCCTTCACTTTGAAACGTCTGGTGTATCCTTCCGGCCGCGAAAAATCTTTTGAATCTTGTGTTACTGGGCGCCGACGGGAGTTCTCAGATTCGTGCCGTGTTTTCAGAAGAATTCTTCCACTTTTCTGCAATTTTCTGGGTTGTTAATGGCGGCCAAGGTTTTCAGAACATTTGTCTAGGGTTTTGACCCATTTTTCGAAGTCAGAAAATTTTTTCGATTACAGATTCCTGGTGGGTTTTTCGAGAGCTCAACTGGGTTGGTCTCCGAATTTTCTGGGTGCATCGTTTTTCGTGCCTCGAATTTTGTGCCATTCGTACACTGTACTTTCTGCAGTCTGTACCGGAATCTGTCCCTGTTTTCTGCATTGGAATTCGTGCTTCGAGTTTCGTGCATCAGCCTCTTCTCAGTACCTTGTTTTTCGTGCCTCGAAAAGCGTGAAGATGGCCAGTTTAAGCAATTTAATGCTGGAGGGCAGCCAGAGATTTAATGGCAAAAATTACAACACCTGGAAGCAGCGGATGTTAACAATTTTTGAATACCGCTGCCTTGATCAGATGATCCTCGGCAACGCTACTCGTCCTGAAGCGGCGGGTAAGGATCAGGATAAATTTGATGAGCAGAATCGTGAAGCCGTCATGCTTATTAAGCTTTCGGTTACTGATGATCAGCTCCCTCAGATTCCACTGCGAAAATCAGCTAAGGAGATCTGGGATCACTTGAAGGATATGCATGAAACTTCCGACAAAAGCCGTGCGTTTTTCTTGAAGAATATGCTGTTTTCTATCATGATGGATGAGAAGACAACTCTGCAAGCGCACTTGAATAAAATCCAGGAGATCAGAGATCAGTTGGAGGCGATTGGTCGGAAAATGGAGGAGGAAGACATGGTTGTGATCACCCTGAAGAGTTTACCGAAGTCCTATGAACATTTCATAGAGACCCTCAACATTACGTCTGCTAATGTTGATCTCAAGTTTCCGAATTTGTGCACTATCCTGTTGCAGCAGGATCGCTGGAGACAACAGTTCGGTAGCAGTGAATCATCATCCTCCACGGAGCAGGCCTTTGCAGCAAAAACTCAGTCGAAGCATCATGGGAAAGGTCAGCCTTCACAGCAGAAAGGCTCAAGTCAGCGCTCCACCAGCCCGAAGAAGAAAAATGTTCAGTGTAATTACTGTCATAAATTTGGCCACATCAAGAAAGATTGTCGTGCTCGTTTGGCTTCTGAGCAAAAGAAGCAGGGAGGGTTTCAGAAAGCGAATGTCGCCGAGCACTCTGAGCAGAAGGAATCTGCCTTTTATGCACTGATGGCAAAAAGGCCCGCAGACCATGTCAAGTCCTCTGCTTGGTACATAGATTTTGGTGCCTCACGTCATTTCTCACATAGGCGTGATTGGTTCACAGACTTTTCCCCTTACACTGACTCAGTAATCTTTGGAGGAGGTGAGGAATACACAGTTGTCGGCACAGGCACTGTTCAGGTTCAGTCTGGCGGGAGGGATCTCATATTCCTCAACGTATATTATGTACCTGATATCGAGCTCAATCTTCTCTCAGTCAGTCAGATCATGCGGCATTCTCCCCAGATGGATGTGGTATTCAGCTCGCATAGATGTTCGATTGTTGATCGAGAAACTCGCACAACGGTGGCCGTTGGGATAGAGGATCATGGCCTTTACAGGCTTGTGGACACTGGTGATTCTCCGGAGTTAGCCTTGGCAGCCAGAAATTCAGCTGTCACCAGTCTTTGGCACCAGCGGTATGGGCACTTGAACGTGCACTATCTCTCTCAGCTTGCTCGGGAGGGACTTGTAGATGGCTTACCTGACATTCAGACTCAGCATCAGGGCGTTTGTGGTGCTTGTCAGGCTGGGAAACAGCATCGCACACCGTTCAAGGATGGCGACTCTTGGCGGGCTTCTAAGGTACTTCAATTAGTTCATGCTGATATTTGTGGCCCTATGTCTATTTCTTCTGTAACTGGTTGCAAGTACTTTCTACTTTTTGTTGATGACTATAGTAGGAAAATGTGGGTGTACTTTCTTAAACAGAAATCAGAGGTTTTTAATGTATTTCAGAAGTTTAAGGCCTTAGTTGAAAAAGAGTCCAGTTCTTGTATTATAACTCTTAGGTCAGATAATGGGGGGGAATTCTGTTCTAGTGCATTCTCCAACTTCTGTGATACTCATGGGATAAAACGTCAGTTAACCACACCCTACACTCCTCAGCAAAACGGTGTTGTAGAGCGACGCAATCGTACGATTGTTGAGATGGCTCGCTCCATGTTGCAACACAGGAGTGTTCCTACTAAGTTTTGGGCAGAAGCCGTCAATACATCCGTCTATCTCCTTAATAGGTCACCTACTCATGCTGTTAAGGGGAAGACTCCTGAGGAAGTTTGGTCTGGTCGCAAACCTAGGATCAGTCATTTGAAAGTTTTTGGCTCTCTTGTGTATGTTTGGATTCCAGAGGCCAAGCGCACTAAGCTGGACTCCAAGAGCCAGAAACTCATGTTCACAGGGTACAGTGACAATCACAAGGCATATAGGCTGATTGATATAGACACTGATCGTCTTATCTTCAGTCGAGATGTTGTCTTTGATGAGGAATGAGGTCCATTTCACTCTTCCTCACCTGTTCAGCATTCAGAGGATCAGCCTCTACAGGGTCCTGATATGAGTGTCCGACTTCCATTAGGTCCACCTGATGGGAGGGATGACGAAGACCTAGTCTTTGATGATGCTCAACTTGAGTTTCCTCCAGATGATAATGAATATCCCCCTGCTGAACCTGTTCCAGATCCACAACTAGATCCAAATTCTCCTCCTGCCAGACCGATAAGTTGGCACATCTACCCGACCTAAATGGTGGGCTGGAGACTATCGATCTTCTTCATGCCGATGAGCTCATTGAGGGTAGATCATCCGTAAAACAAGAGCAAATACAGCCTACAAGAATTTTGGCCTCATGGCCAACATTCACAGTGTTTATGAGCCTCAGACATATTCAGAGGCAAAAGGGATACCTGAGTGGGAAAGGCAATGGAATCAGAATACCAGAGTCTTCAGAAGAATCACACTTGGGTCCTTTCTAATCTTCCTCCAGGGAAGAAGCCCATTAGCTGCAAATGGGTGTACAAGGTGAAGTACAAAGTTGACGGAACCCTTGACAAGTACAAAGCTCGTCTGGTTGCACGGGGGTTCTCACAGAAAGAAGGCATTGACTATGATGAGACCTTTGCTCCTACAGCCAAAATGAGTACCATACGGCTCGTCCTTGCCTTAGCAGCCCAATTTGGTTGGAAGGTCCATCAGATGGACGTGAAGAGTGCTTTCCTCAATGGTGAGTTGAAGGAGGAAGTATACATGACGCAGCCTCCAGGTTTCAAAGTTGCTGGTCAAGAACAGAAGGTGTGCAGATTGGTCAAGGCACTCTATGGCCTGAAACAGGCTCCTCGGGCTTGGTACATAAAAATTGACACGTACCTCACAGATCATGGCTTTCAGAGGAGTCCATCTGACTCGAACCTGTATGTCAAGAATACTGGTAATGAGATTCCGCTTGTTGTTGTCTACGTGGATGACTTGATCATTACCGGCAGTTCAGCACTTTTGATCACTGAGATCAAACAGATTCTAGAAAGTAAAATTTTGACATGATGTGATTTGGGCCTCCCCGTGATTATTGTTTAAAGGAGGTTTGGCAGACAGAGCGATTTTCATCTCCCACCCAAGTATACCAAGTCTTCGATAAGTTCCAATGCAGATTGCAAACCTCAGCCACACCCGTGGAAAGGGCTTAAGTTGTCACTAAGTCCTGACTACAATTCGTGTGGTAGATGAAACATTGTTCGTGCAACTAGTTGGAAGCCCCATCTATCTTGTCGCTACTAGACCTGATTTGAGTTTTGGCAAGGAGCTACATATCACGCCTATGACAAATTTCAAGGTCATCATTGGGTAGCAACAAAGTGTGTGCTGCGTTATGTGAAGGGCACCCGGATTTTGGACTCTTGTACACTCCTGAGTCACGCATCCTAAACTCGGGTTCATGGTTCAGATTGGGCAGGTTCAGTTGATGACAGGAAATCAACATCTGGGTATGTGTTCAGTTTGGGATCCGGTGCAGTCACATGGACTAGTAAGAAGCAGCAGGCAGTGGCTCTCTCCTCGACAGAAGTAGAGTATCGGGGAGCAATAAAAGCAACATGTGAGGCAGTTTGGCTTCGCCGGATGCTTGCCGATATGCAAATATCTCAAGCAGGTCCGACTCCCTTGTTCTGTGATAATCAGGGAGTTCTCAAACTTGCCAAGAATCCGGTCTTCCATGAGCCAACCAAGCATGTGGAAACTGACTGTCATTTCATTCGGAAGCTGGTTGAAGACGGATCACTTGCTTGTCAGTATGTTCCGACAGAGGATCGACAGCAGACATTCTCACCAAGTCGCCAGTACAGATAAGTTTGTAAAATTCAGGGGGCATCTTGGTGTAGTTGATAGATTGAGCATTAAGGGAGGGTATTAAAATAATGTTTATTTATTTATTAATGCTCAATATTGTAAGATATTGTAAGATAGAGATAAGATCGTCTCCAATCTTATCTGGAGTTTCTTTTTAGAAACTTTCCAGTTTTGTAAATCTTGTAAACTATTTATTGAGCGTCTCGCTCTTGTTAATAACATCAATTAATTTACCAATTACTTGCGTAATAAAGCTAGGGGCGATAGATCCCTTATATAACATAATGGTTATATAAAATTATTAAGGGTGAAGATCATCGTGCAAGCATGCAAGTACATTGTAGGTAAAGAGAAAGGAAAATTAAGATTATAAACAATCACCTAAAGCAACAAAGTAAACTTCTATTGATAAGAAGCCACAACCATTAAAGACGCATAAATAGTGTAAGCGCCAAAAAAGTGTTAATGATTTGAAAGCAATCACCAAGGAAATTGATGACATGCTTAACTTGTGAAAAACCAATAATTAATGCAAATCCTCATGTTGTTATGCCTTAAACAATCATTGAATTGTTGACCTCTAAACCCAATAATGTTGATCCAAAGTGTCAACTGCATCAATAGATGTGTTAAACAAAACCTCTATATTTAGTTGCTAATAATGGGATCCAAAAGAACTCCATAACACTAGATGCAATCAAGAAACTTCTTTTTGCACCAATGCCTCATCCGCAACCATAAAAACTTTAGACACTCAATATCATAAAGGGATAGGAGTTGCACAACAATATTGGTTGCCATATGCTATCCATCCTTTCAAAGATGACATAGTTGTGACATAGCATCTATGGAAGCTTATGATGTTCTCCTTGGACAATCATTCATGAGAAAGCATCAATGACACCCATATATCCCGACCATGGAGTGTCATAACCACTACTAGGGAAAACAAACAATACAAGATTCCAAATGCAATCCTAGCTTCAAACAACCACCCCAACTCATTGGAAGGTCACTAATGCAGAAACATCCAGGTCCACAAGCAATCTTACATCACTAATGTAATGGCGTAAATTTGCACCTAGTGGAATTTCCCACTATTTTACCTCATTTTAGCCTGACAAACTCGATAATGCAAAGACCCGCCACATTTTCCTTAATTTTCACATGTGTCCTTGTCATTTTCCGTCGGTGATGGAATTTTTGTCGAGGACGCCCGCATGCCGCATGGACGTCTTAATAGTATTCTCGGGTCAATGGACGTTAAGGTGTAATGATTCCTTGTCAACCTACGAATTGTAACGTCCCTGCGAATATTGACCACCCAGGAACAACCTTTTACCTCCAAAATAGCCTTTTAAACTTCATTCTATCAATTCCATTCACTTTCTCTGGCTTCTACCACTTCACACTTCACTTCTATTCACTCTCTTACTCTCTTCACTTCACTTCTACACCATTTTGCTGCTCCTACACCATTGTTATTGCAGGTTGTCGAAGCTTTACTCCATTGGCATGGTTGTCTTGCTCTCTACCTTCCTCTCTCGACTACTCAAGCATGTAGAAATGTAAGAACCCTATGTTCTCCCCAACTGTTACCTTGCACTTCTGATGATTATTCTCTGAATTTGAGCCTTGAGGAATATTGTCAAACAGTTGTCTTGCAGAATCTCGGCTTGCTGTTTTGTGTTTTCAGTTTATTTTGATTTGATTTTGCTTGATACTAATGCGGATTAAATGCTTACAAATGTTTGCTGAGTTATCTAATAAAGTTACCAAGCTGAAATGCAACTCTTTTATATTTTCAAATTCATATAAATGTCCTATACATGCAAGAAATGCGTCTACAGCACTATTGTCATTTCTACGAACACTTAGCATGCAAACCAGTTCATGGAAATGTAAGCTATATTCAATGGCATTTTGACAAACATGTAGCATGCAACCTTGTATCTCCTTTATTAGATGCAAACCAAGTATAATGCTGGTATACAATCTGATATGCTAATTACAACTGATCTATATGCAATGCCAAGACTCTTGGCTTACAATATCAAATATGTATGCTTATTACAATGCCCTCTAATATGCAACTACAGCTACGATATGGCAGCAGCTACTACAATGCAATGGAGTCTATATTAATGATAGAAGAACCTGATTTGCAGCGAATGATTGACATCCTTTACAGGACGTATGCTATACCGAAAATCTGATAACTCCTGGCAGCGAATCATAAAAACCTTCCACATGATGTACTGCTGCAAATTAAGTATTCTCCACCTCCAAATCAATCTGAAGGACCTTAACTAGAATAGCCGCCCTTGATGATGGAAGAACAACCCCAAAAGGCAAGCGCTTTGTCAAGGAGCTAACACACCTAGGGCAGGGTGCTGGTACGCCTGTTGCAGTCCGATAGTACGGCCTGTGTAATGCTTGCTAAATGATTTAATGATAGCAGCCTTTCTGATGATTATTCTCTTCACAAGAAATGTACTTGAAACCCTTGAATAGATTCTTTGATATGGCTCAAACTTGACCTCTGGATGAAGCCAACAGTTAAGCACCTTCCCCTGATATGCTGGTATACAATCTGATATGCTAATTACAACTGATCTATATGCAATGCCAAGACTCTTGGCTTACAATATCAAATATGTATGCTTATTACAATGCCCTCTAATATGCAACTACAGCTACGATATGGCAGCAGCTACTACAATGCAATGGAGTCTATATTAATGATAGAAGAACCTGATTTGCAGCGAATGATTGACATCCTTTACAGGACGTATGCTATACTGAAAATCTGATAACTCCTGGCAGCGAATCATAAAAACCTTCCACATGATGTACTGCTGCAAATTAAGTATTCTCCACCTCCAAATCAATCTGAAGGACCTTAACTAGAATAGCCGCCCTTGATGATGGAAGAACAACCCCAAAAGGCAAGCGCTTTGTCAAGGAGCTAACACACCTAGGGCAGGGTGCTGGTACGCCTGTTGCAGTCCGATAGTACGGCCTGTGTAATGCTTGCTAAATGATTTAATGATAGCAGCCTTTCTGATGATTATTCTCTTCACAAGAAATGTACTTGAAACCCTTGAATAGATTCTTTGATATGGCTCAAACTTGACCTCTGGATGAAGCCAACAGTTAAGCACCTTCCCCTGATATGCTGGTATACAATCTGATATGCTAATTACAACTGATCTATATGCAATGCCAAGACTCTTGGCTTACAATATCAAATATGTATGCTTATTACAATGCCCTCTAATATGCAACTACAGCTACGATATGGCAGCAGCTACTACAATGCAATGGAGTCTATATTAATGATAGAAGAACCTGATTTGCAGCGAATGATTGACATCCTTTACAGGACGTATGCAATAAGGAAAATCTGATAACTCCTGGCAGCAAATCATAAAAACCTTCCACATGATGTACTGCTGCAAATTAAGTATTCTCCACCTCCAAATCAATCTGAAGGACCTTAACTAGAATAGCCGCCCTTGATGATGGAAGAACAACCCCAAAAGGCAAGCGCTTTGTCAAGGAGCTAACACACCTAGGGCAGGGTGCTGGTACGCCTGTTGCAGTCCGATAGTACAGCCTGTGTAATGCTTGCTAAATGATTTAATGATAGCAGCCTTTCTGATGATTATTCTCTTCACAAGAAATGTACTTGAAACCCTTGAATAGATTCTTTGATATGGCTCAAACTTGACCTCTGGATGAAGCCAACAATTAAGCACCTTCCCCTGATAGTCTCACAACCTCAGAATGTTGTTACAATGAAGAAGCTATGCTTTCCAATGCCAAAACGCTCTAGATATGCAGAAACCCTGGGGTTCCCTTCTCCAAATGCCAAAGAGAAAACGGAAGACAAATATCAAATGCATCAATGAATGAGTCGATTCTTTTTGGCTTCCTCTTTATATTTCTCAAGAGGTCGATTCCCTCCAATTTGCCTTTTTAATCATTTTAAAATGATATAAAGTTTGCACTTTGGAATATTAAAAATATGTCCTTGAAATTGGCGCCCAAATAATTAATTAAAATGGCCCCCTTTTTAATGATGAATGGACCCTCAAGTCATAAAGTGCAAATATAATGTTATAATATAATATTAAAATATTAATTATTATTAAAGTCACCTTTAATAATAATCAAACGTTATAACTTAGGCAAAACTCCTCATTTCATTAGACCATCTGAATTTCCAAAATCAACACTGCCAACATATGAACTTCAGGTGCCCTGCTATAAATAGAAATACTGACCGACTGACTTACTATAAATAGTATGTGAAACTGAATCGAACTAAGGCTAAGCTTGAACCAACATTGAACTCTAAAAGAGAAAACCCACTAATCATTGCCAAAAGGGACCCTCTAACCATTTGGGTTAGCCTACAAGGACCACGAATAGGCTAAACCATCATAAAACAAGATCACGCTAAAAAGGGGACATTACAAGAAAGGAGGGTAATATCCATCTATTTACTTATTTGCATTATCTTGTTTGTAGAGGCATCTAGATTGTCTTTGTGCTCTACGTTTTGTGTCTATTCTCTCTATTTCTTTATCATTTCTATATCTTGTGGTCTATCGGCTGTCCGTGGAGGTGGAAACACCAAAACGGGGGTCTGATTGAGGCAAACTCCAAAACACAACCACAACATTTTCCCGTTGCTTTGTGTGTAGGTACAATCTGTTCGTGAGAAGCTTGCTAGAGAACTAGACCTTCAATGAGTTGGCCTTCTTCTCTTTTTTTCTTCGTCACTTCATTATTAGAATAGTTTATTTTTATAAGTTACAGTATTCTTCTTGTTTTTTTTGCATTTCCATATTTCTATGTTAAACAATCAAACTTGAACTCTTGAGTAGTTAATATATCCTGCGAGTTTCACTCTACAAACCCCACTCTCCGTCCGTACAAGACGCCAACACGCCTCTGAGACGTCAGTGTGGCACGCTGACATCCACCTAATGCGCTAGCGTCCTCTGGCTAAGAGCCAATTGGTCTACGATTTGAGACCCTCTGTGATTTCCTCACCCGTTTCTAGAAAACCTCTATCATTAAACATAAAGAAACCAAAGTCCAATTTGCCCTTCCTTTTCAACTTATTAGGTAGTCTGAGGTAGTTGAGGGCAATTCACTCCCTTTAGGCTCTTATGTGTCCTAAAGACTTGGGAGTAGCGAATCCCCTCTACATTTTGGTGAACCTGACATGAACTTTCTCCTTTTCATTTCTCTACGTCGAAAATTTTTTCCCTCAGGTCTTGGGTGTGTCCTAGATTAGAGTATCGTGAAGCTTTTATGAGCTTCACAACTCAATCTACAACCTTTGAATTCGTTGTCAAGAGAAGTCTTCGTCACATAAGAATGGAATCTAGGAAGGTCACTTCTGGTCAAAGTGGTCCCTCTTTTGAGGAATTGGTTTCAGGGATGTCTACTGGATTTTCCAACCCCTTTGGGGAAGCTGCTACTCATATTCCTACACCCCCTACTTCTCCTTCCGCTTCTTCTATGGAGGAAGATGTTGCTCTTGAGGTCCCTGTGGAGCAGCTTCTTGCCCTAGATAGAAGGCTTGGAGAGTTTGAGTAGTATTTGGAAAAAAATAAAAGTCTTGCTCAAGCAGCTATTGTTGTTGATAGACTAAGAACCATGTTGGATAAGGATCAAAGAGGTATAGAGCTTCTCCAAGGTCTCGCAAACATTGTGGATACCCATGTCCCAGCCTATAATCCTAACTTGGGTGTTACCTGAGATGCCGATTCTGAGACTGCTGCACCACAGCTAGAAGTCTCAATGCTCGAAGTGTCAATATATATGGCTGAGACGGGCCCTTCAACTAACACCATCTCTATACCTGAGCAAACTCGCACTTTCAAAGTAAACAAGGTATGTTTAGGCTTCAGTTCTTCCACCCCTAATGTTTCAGCTTCTGGTGGTAATACTGGAATCCCTACTGGTCCTGGTGTCGAAAGCTCTACCGGTATGGGGGTTGGTCGCTCTGGGTCCTCTAGTCCTACCTTGAATGCTTTATTGAAAAACATGGGACGAATGCAAAACCAGTTAGCGAACCTGGCCAGCTCTTCTTCAGCTCAACCCATGTTCCAACCTTCCTTTCGTCATAGTCCTTTGTCTATTGCCATCTTAAACACTCCTATCCCTCAAGGGATGGAGATTCCTAAGTTTGAAAAGTATAGTGGTCGTGGAGACCCTCAGACGCATGTCAGCATTCAATGCCTTGTACATTAACTTCTTCCACCACAATGCTTTGATGGCAAAGCTTTTTCTGCGTTCTCTTAAGGACACTACTCTTGAGTGGTATTGTTCTTCACCGAATAATTTTGTCTTCTCGTTTGATCAGCTAGTGAATCAGTTCCTTAGACAATTTTGAGCTAGCATTGGGCTGAAGATTGCATTTATTGATCTTGTCCAATGCAAGCAGGGGGACCATGAAATGGTTACTAATTTCATCGCTTGTTATCAAGTGCTCTTTTCTCATATTTCTTATCCCCTGCCAAACTCTGATGTCCAGAAAGTTTTCATCGGGAACTTGCAAAAATCTCTACAAGATAAGTTTGTCCTAATGAAGTATCCTTCCTTTGCACATTTGTGCAGCATTGCGTGAGCACCAACAGACGGTCGCTCAGTTCAAAGGTTCATCCTCGCGCTCCCATCAAGATAACCGGTCAATAGTGTCGGTTTCTAGTGATGCAAGAAAGAATAAGGCCATTGCAAACATGGTCTTTGCTCCTAAAGGCAAAAGTATAGGATGCAACAACACTTTTACAAAGTTATCTAAATCCTATACCAAAGTTCTACAAAAAGTGTTAAAAGATAAAATTTTAACATTACCAAAGATCTGACCTCTCTCCAAGCCTTATCCAGAGTGGTACGATGCACAACAATTTTGTCAATTCCATCAGGCACACGGACTTGATACCAAGCGGTGCGTACGCCTACATCATGAGATTCAAGATTGCATCGATGATGGGACTATTTGTCTCGATAGGAGGAAGCAAAACTCTAACAAATATGTGGCTAAGCCTAACAACGAATTGCAAATTTACGTAGATCTGTTTCCTTCTCATTCTGCAAATTTGACCACACAGTCCTCTGTGTCTTCTAAGCTTGTCTCGTCTGAGTAAGTGAACATGGTCTCGTTCACACGTATGCCTCCTATAGAGAATGTGAGTGTTATTGCTGACATAATTTTTACCTCACATGATTTGCCATTAAACAAGGAGCCCTCTTCGTTGTATGTTCCCACTCGGATTAATGGTAACATCATGGCTAGTGTTATGGTTGATCCGATGAACCGAGTGAACGTGATAACGAAAGAAGCCTTGTTCATTAACACTCTTCATAAAGAGAAGTACGATGAGTTGCAGGCCACTCTTCGTATTTATGACGGTCTTTCTATTGCCCTTATGGGCACTATTTCTTTGTTGGTCCTAGTAGGACCTAAGGCTATAGATGTTACATTTGTTGTGATTCCATTTGTTGTGATTCCAGAGTCTGACCTATTCAAGGCTAGGCTAGGCATTCCATGGCTAGCCTCCATGAATGCAATCACCTATGTAGTCCACAAGTGTCTGAAATTCCCCCACGAGGGCACAATGCACATTGTTCATGATACTAGTTATAAACCACTGGTGTCATGTGGGGCTTTTTCTTTGAATCACTTTTGGCCCACCCCGGTCAAACCCCTCTCCCAAGGGGAGATTTGTTGTATCGAGCTTATGTTAAGTATAAGACTAGGGGCTCGACACCGAAAGCTAGTTTTCTTGTGTCTCCCTATGTTGTTTTTGTGAAGGCTTCTATGCTAGCGCAGCATCCGACTGTCTCTTCTGCCCCATCAAAAAGGAAGAAGCTTGCTCTCACTCTCGAGCCTTCCCCTTCTACATCTTTTGCACCATCTGCTTCTACTTCTCACTATTACACATCGTGTGTTATTACCTATTTACTATTACCTTGTTTGGTTAAAATGCTTTAATATATGAATGTGTTTTGTATATGAATCTTGATGTATAATGTGGTGAATGAATGAGCAATTCAATATGATGTTTTAATGTTTTAAAGATAAAATATATGATGCATATGAAGGTATTGTTATCAACTAACTACTGTTGCAATGCACTAAGCTAGATGCAGGGATAGATTCATACCTCCGGAAGAGAGGGGGAGTAGCACTCAATAGAAAAACTTGGTCCAGTAATCCTTAATGAGCCTAACTGAGCAAAAACACACTCACGTCCTAGATTGGTTTAGTTCAGTCAAGATTAGTTGTGAAATGCTAAGTAACCTTTAGTCTTGGTTGCGAATGTCTTGTATTGGTTTATGATCTTGTTCTATGAATATTTTGACTAGGGATACGTGATTGAGTCTTTATGTTGAGTGGAAGTTCTTCTTTGTGTGTTCATATTTATATGTTAATCAATGAAGTATATACACAGAATGTATATATGTATATATGTACATGTCTGTGATAACTCATACATGTGAGTATATGCATATATGAGTATATGTAGGTAGACGTACCTACACATACTCATGAACGAATGACCCATATGCATGGGAGTGTAGAATAAACAAATGCGACATATACATATATATGTATATACACTCCGTATATATACAACGATCGATGGATATATGAATGTATGTGTTTAAGTATGATATTAAAATAGTTATATATATTAATGTATATGTATATAGCTACGTTAGTGTGTATATATATTGAATGGCAATTGATATATTTAATAATCATGTGAGTATAATATTAAATATATATATATATATATATGTTGTTTGATTCATATATTAAAAAGTGCTTTGTAGCAAACTTAGCGCATTATCATAGCACTGCCATATATGATATATTGGCCAAGCTTAAAGCTGCACATAAAACCATGATGTTGAATAAGTCAAAAGACTTATGTACAACACATAATATGAAAGTAAATACTACGCATAAAGAGAAAGCAAACGATGGTTTAAAACATTGCTGACTGAGTCTTCCAAACCACACATGAATAAAGGGCGCATAGGAATGAAATGTGGCGCCATATTCAAGTAATCTGAAGCTATTAGAATTCTGTTTTGTGCTTTCAACCAACACGCAGCAATCAGTAAACATGAGACTTGGTCTTCAAACACGAGCTGGTTAGAGATAAGTCAATTCACAATGCAATTAGGAAACCATAGCATGCTTTTCTGAGTTTTATTCATTGCTGTCACAAAGGTTTGAGCGACTCATTCTTAATTGAGAAGCTGGCTGTGTATGTGTTTGTAAATCAGAGTTTTTAGCAGCCACCCCTCATTCCTTGAGCTTAGTCGATAGGAAGGTGGCAGATTTGTTAGCTGGTTCGTAGCATTATGATGCTCATATTTTAGTATATATAGAGGTGCTCTCTCTACCATTTGTTACACTTTTCATTCTGATTTCTACGTTGTTATTCTGCTTTATTTTCTGTGCAAGAGTGTTTAGAGAGCTTTGTGAGAAGGAGAGAAGTTTGAGCATTTGCAATTATTGAGAGTTGTTTGTGGGAAGAAAAGTTGTATGTGCATTAACAATTGTTGAGAGTTTGTTTGTGAGAGGCTAGAGATCGGTGTTAGGCTAAGTCTTGAAGGGAGTTGCAAGCGGATTTGTGGAGGTTGAGCTAAGAAACCAGCATTGTCAGTTGGGCTATATTTTTCCAGGCATGCTGTTTTCTATCACTCTATTCTTTATGTTTAATGTTATTTGCTGAGATTGCCTTTGTTTGGGAAAGGATGGATTTAATGCATGTCATATTGTTTTATTATGAACTTGGTTATTTACTTTCTTTGGATGAGCTTGAATGATTCTTGATGAGTCTAGTTTTGGTGAAACCCCGTTAATGGGATATATGCATATACCCTATATATTGGATTATGAGTGTTTATGTTGTTACTAAGTACTATATTAAGTTAAGATTATATAGATATTACTCAAGTTGTGAAATGTGAAATATGAAGTTGATGTGAATTACTTTAGTAATAATGTCATTTTAAACATGAGTTATTGGTTTGGTTATTCCTGGGGTTAGAATAATCCATGGGAAAGGGGGTAACCTATGTATAGAGTATGAATGGTCAAAACCAAATCGAACTAGAAAGGTGGGCGAGCGTGTGACCTCCACTCTAAATTTTGGGTGATGAATACTTTGGCCAAAGTAGTGTAAGTAGCCACTATTTACACTGTCAGTTCACTGTGATCCGAGTTTGCATACTAGGCAAGAATTGTCATACATGTAGGTTGTAGCCACTGTATGGTAGCTCTAAATATGTAGGACACAACACCATGCTCTAAGAAGGCTAGGATTATGAGGTTACCAAACCAATCTCTTCGTCAAAAGGTAGGGCCATCTTACCAATTTGGTAGATGTGCGAGGGACCACAGTAAGTCCGTGGTTGGCGGAAAAGTGCTTAAGTGAAGCTTCTCCTCATGCAGTTGGCGGTCAAGATTTGAAGAAGGACATTTGGACCATTTGTATCTCTGTTTCACTAAGCTCGTAGAAGCTATGCATGTAATCATGTATCCACCTTTATGGAAATTGTAAATGTGAAATATCATCTTGAAATTATGTAATATCGTTACTTGAATTTATTGAAATGATTCTTTGTTATGCAATGGAAAAGTTTGAAATATGTTTCCAATGTGCATCTTGTTATTTAAATGAAAAGAAAAATTTTATTGCTCTTAATGTTAGTAGCATAAACTGTTCACTTGAGGATAAATCATAGTAAAAATTATTGGGTAGAACAATGCGCATGTTACACATGGTATCAGAGCTACTAGGTTCAACCTTGGAACCTATGTGCTCGCTATGTTTCCATCTAACATTATATGAGTCTAATGTTTAGAAATTCTTGTGGCAGGATGATGCATCTCAAGATGACTGACTACAAGGAAGTCAATAATTGGAAATGAGAGCTACCTAAGGGCCAAGAAGGAAAAGGAAGCCATTGTTCGAACCCTAGAGGGGACCAATTACGACAACGCCATTTGGTTGAGTGACATTAAGGCTTTCAGTCATGCCCTATCATGAATTAGTCAAGAGAGGAAAAGAATGCGTAAGGCTATCAACTTTGTACCTCCTGTCTCTCTGGCCAAGTTGGACTCTATACCATTTTCTAGAGATATGTCCTCAGAATGTAGTGTTAGTCTTGCCATGATCTTTAGGGATCTCGTGTTTTTCCAATGTCGGAAGTTATTGTAATAGCCTCAAGCGGCGAATCGAAAGAATATGTTCCCCGAAAATATGTATCTGAGGATAGGTCAGAAGGTTATTTCCCTTTTGACAATGTATGTGAACAAAAAAGTTAGGGGTATACCCCACTTAGTTATGTATTAGAGAGTGAATCCAAGGGATACTCTCCCTTAGGCTATCTAAATAGTCATTCCATGTAAACACAAGGATATTGAAATCCTTTTCGATATTAATGAAAACATGTTTTGGCAAAGCTTGTGTATGAGTTCTTTTATGAAAATTCTTTTGTGAATGTTTGTTCTTTTGAAAAGTTTTTGGAACGTTTAGTAAACTTTCTTAGGATCTAATTAAAAATGAAACCTCCAAGTATAACCTTTCTTAAGAAAAATGGTTAGAACAAGAACTAACCTTGGGGGAAGTCAAAAAGTAGGCCAAGGTGCAAAAAATGCTGAAGCCAAATTGGATCATATTTTAGCTATAATGGACAAAACAAGAGAAAGAATAGGAAACCTCGAGCAAGAAGTAAGAGGAAAAGAAAGGGAGGAACAAGAAGTTCCTAATAATGAAGAATAAGTCCCTAACAATGAAGAAGGAGAAAATTCTCATGATCACACCCAATCATGTGAACATGAGGATGATGAGTCACAGTCTAAGTCGGAGGGAACCAAAAGGAAACGACTGGCAAGTGAGCTATCTCGTGATATGAGAAAGATCACACCTCCAAAATTTGAAGGTAGTACCGGTAGGGATGCGGCTGAGGCATGGCTCACGGAGATGGAAAAGTATTTTGAAATCAAGAATTACTCTGAGGTCACTAAAGTCGTTTGGGGAGCTTTTCAGTTCGCTGGTGAAGCATCCAACTGGTGGATGAATAAAAAGATGGAGCCTGGGCTCAATTCCTTAAGGCTTACTTGGAGTGAATTCGTGGAAATTTTCTGGAAGTGGTAGTACCTCAATTATTCTATGATCAAAAGCTCACTGACTTCCAGAACCTGAAGCAAGGAGATTCCTCGATGAACAAATACTAGGAGAAATTCACTAGTCTCCTAAGGTACGTACCCATGTACCAAAAGGATGAGCGGTTTAGCATAAGAAAATTCATCGTGAATCCCAATAATCAAATAGGTGGAGAGGTAGATGTACACAGTCCTACTATCGTGGACCTAGTATATGAGAAAGCCATTAAGCAAGAGCAAAGGCTTAAATCTATCTCGAACTACCATGAAAAGAATCGAAAGAAGTTCAATTGGTCACAAACCAATCAAGCTTTGAAGAAGCCTAGTGAAGGGAAAAATTTTCAAAGGCAAGAGGACAAAGGACCCCAAAATAATTGGAATAAACCAAAAAGGGATCGTAGGGGGAACAACAACAACTACAACAACAATGCTGGTGGAAATGAAGGCAATTTTGGAAGGCCTACGAAAAGGAAGGGACCAGTGAAAGGATGTTTCACATGTGGTGGAGATCACTTTGCAAACCAGTGTCCCAACAAACCATTAGGGTCTCAACCACATGGGAACCCTCTTCCTCCACAACGAGTTGCATTCCAGCAAAGGATTCATGTTGCATTAGACAACTGACAAGCAGAGTACCAAATTACTCCAGTAGAAGTTTCAAGTACTTTGTCTGATACACCCATCTCAATTTTAATAGATAGTGGTGCTACAAAAAAATTTGTTTCTCCTAGTATAGCTAGTAAAATGTCTAGAAAAGTTGGCTACATGGAAAAGTCTTGAATTGTTGAATATGCAAACCAGACAAGAGCTAAGGTGGATCAATGTCTATTCGAAGCAAGGGTCGAACTTCCGAGTTTCTCTACAGAAGTGAATTTGTACGTAGCCCCCTTAGGTTCTTATGATGTCATCTTAGGGATGAATTGGCTGTGGAAACATAGGGCCAAAGTAGATTGTCATGCAAATAGTAGAATGCTTAGATGATCTTCGAAACTGGGTGTCATTCCAAGGAACGCCTAGAGAAGTTAAGCCATGGCAAATTTCTGCCATACAAATGCATAGAGCGAAGAAGAAAGGTTGTCAACTCTTTGCGGTGAAAATGGAGAAACTTGAGGAATGCAAAGAGTTCATTTCTCAAGATGATGTAGTATATTATGGACCTCAAGATTCCCAAGATGCCAAAGAAGGTGAGGTGGTGGAATCTAGAAAAACGGATATGGAGAAATGTCCTATCCTACGGAAATTTGCGGATGTATTTCTAGATGAATTCCCTGGATTGCCTCCCTAGAGAGTATTTGATTTCTCCATTGACATAGTTCCAGGGTCGAAGCCTATATCGAAAGTGCCATATAGGATGACCACAACAAAATTAATGGAGCTAAAAGCTCGATTAGAGGAATTGTTGTCCAAGGGACTGATAAGACCCAATGTTTGACCTTGGGGAGCACCAGTGATCTTCGTAAAGAAGAAAGATGGTACACTGTGCTTATGTATTGACTATCGGTTGCTTAATAAAGCGACGATAAAGAATAAATATCCATTGCCACGTATTGATGATCTCTTTGATCAGATGCGAGGAGCGATAGTGTTTTCGAAGATTGATCTACGGTCAGGCTATCATCAACTAAGGATCAAGGATGAAGACATTTTCAAAACAACTTTCAAAACTAGGTACGGTCATTACGAGTTCATGGTCCTACTATTTGGGATAACGAATGCACCTGCAGCATTCATGAACTTAATGAACAATGTATTCAAAGACTGCTTTGATACGTTTGTGTTGGTCTTCTTGGATGATATTTTAATCTACTCCAAGAATGAAGAGGAACATTTTCAGCATTTAGAGATTGTTCTCCAACGCTTAAGGGAGCATAAGTTATACGGGAAACTCTCAAAGTGTACCTTCTTTTAGAAGGAAGTACAATATTTGGTTCATGTGATTTCAGCTAATGGGAATGCAGTTGACCCAACAAAAATAAAAGCAATGCTTGAGTGGCCAGTGCCTAAGAATGTGCCGGAAGTTAAAAATTTTATGGGTCTAGCAGGGTATTATCGAAAGTTTGTTGCAAACTTTTCCAAAATAGCTTTTCCCATTACTTCATTGCAAAGGAAGGGGAAGAAGTTTGAGTGGCCTAAGAAATGTCAATCAGCATTTGACCAACTCAAGGAGAAATTGACCACAGCTCCGATACTTAAGGTACCAAATCCAGATGGTAACTTTACTATCTTCACAGATGCTTCAGGAGAAAGATTGGGTGGAGTATTGATGCAGGAGGGGCGAGTCATAGCCTATGATTCAAGGAAGTCGAAGCCTTATGAGCAAAATTATGCTTCGCATGATTTGGAGTTAGCAATAGTTGTTCATGCATTACAAATCTGGAGACACTATCTGTTGGGAAAACCATTTGAACTGAAGATTGATCATCGTGGTCTAAAGCATTTGTTTACTCAACCCAATCTGAATGCACGACAAAGGAGATGGTTGGAACTGATATCTTATTATGATTTCAACATCAGTTATATCAAGGGAAAGGAAAATCAGGTCGCTGATGCCCTAAGTCGTAGGAGGCATATCTCCTCGATGATATCAATTCAAACTGACTTCAAAGGTCAAGTATTGCAGAAATCCAAAGGTGACAAGTTTTACAATCAAGTCAAGCAAGCACTCTCAAATAATCTACAAGATCGAAGGTACGAAGGATTTCATTTTGAACCTAATGTTTTATTAAGGTTTAAGGGAAGGATTTATGTACCTAACTCTATGGAATTAAGGAACTTAGTATGGAAAGAAGTTCATAATGCACCATTTTCTAGACATCCTAATGTAACTAAGATGTTGGTTGATGTGAAGCCATTGTATTTCTGGAAGGGAATGAAAGGAAATGAAAAATTTTAATGACGTCCACAAGGCCAAAGAAGCCTATGGGACCCAAGAGCAGCACAAGAGCCTCCCACATAGAGGCCCTAAACAATTTGCAAACTCCGTTTGAGATCAGCCCTTCTGCAGTGAATTTTGATGATGAAGTTTGTAGTTTTGTCTAACCTTGATTCTTCAAACAGGGTATTTAAATTATCGACCTGCATAGTGTCCCCATAACTAGCCCGGATGTCTTTATACGATGAGCACTCCATGATGAAATGCCATTTCATCTCCACCATACCCATGTTACAAAATCTGCATTTTCTATTTTCCCACTCCTCTTTAGGAACCACCCACCTACCCGTTTCACACCTAAGATGGTGTGAACTAGTACGCAATTGAGCTATCAACATTTTTGTTTTCCATTTGATATTTGCTCCTATATAGGCCTTTTCTTCATGGTCCCTCGTGGGATTGAATTCTTTGATATAATAATCCTTTTTACGCCCTGTTTTTTTCATCCATATAGCATATTTAAATTTTTCTCACATTTTTTTATTTCTTCATTTGTGTTTGGGCACTCATGCATCTCAACATCCCACTTTTTCATCCATTTGATATTTTGTTTCATCCAAGTGTTCTTTCTTCTAGTTAGCTCTTCTTTCACGATTAGCTTAGGCCAACGATGACTCTCCATATTCTAAACCTTCTTTAGGTAGCTTAATAACCAAATCATCGCCGAGGCCTCCAAGGGAAAAGTACCGGTCTCCACCAATAAAATCTCATAAGGCACTGTAGTCTTAAGCTTGAAGCTATTTATAATTAGATGTTTTTGCATTCTTTCCACTTGTCTCCATTTCTGATCTGACATATTGCTGCCCCAAATTTCACACCCATATAGAATCACCGGAGTGACAAGAAGACCAAAAAGCGTTCTTTTAGTTTTCCAATCCCATAATTCAGCATTTCTACATCTATTTTGCAAAGAGTATAGCGCTTTCCAGCCTCCCTGAATTCTTTTTGCTCTACATGTTTCCCAGCTAAGTTTGTTGTGAAAATCAAGCCCAAGGTAGTTGTACTCGTCCACTATTTCCAACGGACTACTTTCAAAGAGAAATTCAATTTGCTGTTTTTTTCTTCGCAGTGAGAAGATCATTATTTTGGTTTTGCTAGTGTTCACTTGCATCCCGACCTCTTGAAAAAACGTTTCAAGAGCCTTCAAATGCTTTCTCAAATTAAGCGCAGTTTTAGCAAGTAATATGAGATCATCATCACCCTGCAGGTCTTTTGTATCCTCGTGAAGTTTCAGAAAGTAAATGGCAAGTCATTAGCATGGATTTTGTGCAATGTCTTCCAATGTCAAGGAATAAGTACAATGTCATTCTGGTAGTGGTGGACAAGCTTACAAAGGTGGCTCACTTTATACCAAGGAATCTAACTGATGGAGCTCTTGTTATAGCTCGGAAGTTTATTCAAGAGGTATTTAGATTGCATGGAATTCTTGAAAAGATTATTTATGATAGGGATGCTCGTGTGACATCTAGATTTTGGCAAACCTTGTTTTCTTCACTTGGGACGCAGCTGAACATAAGTTCAGCATATCATCCAAAAACAGATGGACAAACTAAAAGGGTAAACCTAGTGTTGGAGGACCTACTAAGGATGTATTGCATGGATCAGCAATACAAATGGGAGGATTACCTACCTTTGGCTGAGTTTGCGTATAATTACTCTTATCATTTTGCAATCAAGATGGCTCCATTTGAAGCATTATATGGTAGAAAGTGTCGAACTCCTATAAGTTGGGATAAGCTAGAGGATAGGATAAGCCTTGGGCCAAAAATGTTATCAAAAATGGAGGAGCAAGTTGGGATTATCAAAAAAGAGTCTAAAAACTTTCCTTTCGAAAAAGGAGTATTCTTCCAAAAAGAAAGAGTCTGAAAACTTTCCTTTCAAAAAGGAGCACTCTTTCCAATGGATTCCTTGACGAAAGATCTTTCAAAAGGATTCCTTGGTGACAAAATCACTTGTGGAAATTTTGTGTCTTTCAAAAGGAGCTTCATTTCAAACGGATCCCTTGGTGTCTTGATGTCTTGAGAAAAAGGTCTCTTGTCGAAAGAACCCCTTCTTGAAAGCCTTCTTTTCAAAAGAATTCTTTGGTGTCTTGCAATTTGTGTCTTCTATCTAATATTTGATATCTTATGTCTTGGTGTCTGATATCTTATATCTTGGCATCTAGCTTGGTGGCAGCCTGACTAGACTTGTCATTTCTATGACTGTCCTGTAACGCAGTTTGCAGCAGCCACAGACCTATCTTATATCTAACCAGGTTGTGCCTTATGTTGTCTTACCTAATCAAACTGTATCTTATTGCATCGGCTTGAGTCAAATGGTGTCTTATTGTGTCTTATAATTGTGTCTATTATGATTCGCTTTGTCGCCTAACATGTTTGTCTGCAACTGACATGTTTATGGTGAGATTGCAGTTGGCTTTGCAGGATTGAAGGCTCGTGTCCTCTTCGCATCCTGGTGGAGCTCATCCTCTTACACGTTAGGGTATGCCGGAGCGAAGGACTACTTCCTCTACGTTTTTGGTATATTCTCTTCAATATCTTTCTACTTTAGTTCACATATGCTCGCTAAAGTGGGGGAAAAATGTAATGGCATAAATTTGCACCTAGTGCAATTTCTCACTATATTACCTCATTTTAGCCTTACAAACTTGATAATGCAAAGACCCACCACATTTGCCTTGCTTTTCACACGTGTCCTTGTCATTTTCCATCAGTGATAGAATTTTTGTTAGGGACGCCCGAATGCCACGTGGGCGTTTGTGCGTTGCACTTTTGTCCTGACAGGATTCTCAGATCAGTGGACGTTGAGGCATTATGATTCCCTGTAAACTTGCGCATTGTAACGTCCCTACGAATATTGACCACCTGGGAACGACCTTTTACCTCCAAAATAGCCTTTTAAACTTCATTCTATCAATTCCATTCACTCTCTCTAGCTTCTACAACTTCACACTTCACTTCTATTCACTCTCTTACTCTCTTCACTTCACTTCATCATTTTTCTACTCCTACACCATTGTCATTGCAGGTTGTCGAAGCTTTACTCCATTGGCGCGGTTGTCTTGCTCTTTGCCTTCCTCTCTCAATTGCTCAAGCATGTAGAAAGGAGGGTAATATTTGTCTATTTACTTATCTGCATTATATTGTTTATACAGGCATCTAGATTGTCTTTGCAGTCTACGTTTTGTGTCTATTCTCTCTATTTCTTTATCATTTCTATATCTTGTGGTCTGTCGATTGTCCGTGAAGGTGGAAACACCAAAACAGAGGTCTGATTGAGGCAGACTCCAAAACACAGCCACAACATTTTCCCGTTGCTTTGTGTGTAGGTACAATCTATTCGTGAGGAGCTTGTTGGAGAATTGGACCTTCAGTGAGTTGGCCTTCTTCTCTTCTTTTCTTCATCACTTCGCTATTAGAATAGTTTATTTTTATAAGTTATAGCATTCTTCTTGTTTTTTGCATTTCCATATTTCTCTATTAAATAGTCAAACTTGAACTCTCGGGTAGTTAGTATATCCTACGAGTTTCATTCTGCAAACCCCACTCTCCGTTCATACGAGATGTCAGCGTACCTCTCTGATGTCCGCCTAATGCACTAGCGTCCTCTAGCCAAGAGCCATTTGGTCTGCAGTCTGAGACCTTTGTGATTTGCTCACCCGTTTCCAGAAAATCTATCATAAAACATAAAGAAACCAGAGTCCAATTTGCCCTTCCTTTTCAACTTATTAGGTAGTCTGCGGTAGTTGAGAGCAATTTGCTCCCTTCAGGCTCTTCTGTGTCCTAAAGAATTGGGAGTAGTGAATCCCCTCATCTACAACTCACAATAAAATAAAGTGGTTGAGAGAATTTTTGGTTTTGTGTGCACATTTTTTAATAAATGGCATGCTTGGATGAGCCTTGAGGTTTAAAAAAGTTCCAAGTGACTTCAACAAAGAAAGCAAGCATGGTTGCATCTTCAATATCATCAACTTGTGGATGATTTTGGCAACATCAACCTAAGTTGCTTTGGTAGCATCAACCTATGTGACTTTAGCAGAATTTGGGACAACTTTGGTATCATCTAGGTTGACTTTTATCATCTAGGTTGACTTTTGTAGCAAGCAAAGGCATTGTGATGACATGGAATACAAAAGGTACACGGCTTTACCTTTTGTCTAATCCAACTTATTTTATGTCTTCAACCTATCATTGTAGATTGCATAATTTTCTAGCTTTAAAGTTTTCCTATTGGCAATTGTTTGACACTTGGCATGCACAAAAGCTGCGTGTTTAAGGCGGGGAAAAGTAATGTGGCAATCTTACTCACTTTTGGCAGCCATTTTAGTTTTAGACCCTGTGTTTTGTTTTATGTTTTGGATATCACTCAAGCTTCCACCATTCCCTCTCAGCAACTTTTCTTCTTCTTGGTTGCGGCTATATATAGATTCACATGGACAAGCTTTCTACTGGTTGTGTTGGTTTTTGGCAGCTGTTTGAGTTTTTGATAATCTGAGAACTGTTACCCATGGTAAATCAAATGCATAAACAATCAAGAAGGAAAGAGAAATGGTTGGTAGGTTCTGTGGTGACTCAAGTAAACAAAGACCATTTATTTTCTTGTAGAATGCAACAAATGTAGAGCAATGAACGAGAGAGAGCGATAAGAGAGTCGGGTCATGAAGCAACCCTCAAATCATTCACTCAAAAAAGTGAGAGAGCATTGGGAAGGACTAGGTAAATAATGGATAACCCAAATAGAGAAGATTTTATCAATCTTAGGCATTGACTAGCCCATTTGCCAATTAATGTGTGTGTTGGTTTTTGGCAGCTGTTTGAGTTTTTGATAATCTGAGAACTGTTACCCATGGTAAATCAAATGCATAAACAATCAAGAAGGAAAGAGAAATGGTTGGTAGGTTCTGTGGTGACTCAAGTAAACAAAGACCATTTATTTTCTTGTAGAATGCAACAAATGTAGAGCAATGAACGAGAGAGAGCGATAAGAGAGTCGGGTCATGAAGCAACCCTCAAATCATTCACTCAAAAAAGTGAGAGAGCATTGGGAAGGACTAGGTAAATAATGGATAACCCAAATAGAGAAGATTTTATCAATCTTAGGCATTGACTAGCCCATTTGCCAATTAATGTGTGAGTAGTTAACTTTAGGCTCTTTCATCTTGATTGTATGTTTGTAAGGGCAGATTTTATATTTATGTTGTGAAATAAGCATTGCCTTTGCTTCTGTTAAATTTATGTGAACAGATTAAATGCACAGAAAATAATTCCAAAATCAGACAAAATAACACAGCAGATACCCTGGGAAAACCCTCCTCTTGAGGGAGAAAAACCCAGCAACAAAGATCTCTCTTTTATTTATAATATCAGTGACAACATTTCACTTTACAATGAGGTCTAACACAAGACCAATATACAGCACCTGGCAATATCCGAATTGACTGAACACAGATCTGACAATATTTGCAATAACTAATGGTTCACAACCTGCTGTAAGGAGTTCGCTCTGGCATGATACTTGCACTGGATAGACTTCGATCTGTAAGATCTCCACACTGTATTAAGTTCGCACTGAGTAATGTATTAGCGCTGCATATGTTCACACTGAATCTTGTATTCGCACTTGCACTGAACTTCGCCCTTGATGACAATGCGTGCTTTGACAGAATTCGCTTTGACAGAGATCTGATTTAACAGAAATCACAATGATTCGCAATCTCCTAAATCGCACTTGACTGGAACGATCTTGATGATGATGAACTTATGTGAATAACCGAACTGAACTAGATAAATACAATGGACGAAACAATTTGTATATATACAAATGAATGGGAGAGACATGTCTCTTCAAATCCTTCATGTCGGCCTCTTAAGAAATCGCGTGTCTTCTTAAATGAAAGTCGGCCTTGATAAATATTAAATGTCTTCTAATAAATGATCAAGATGAATTCGAATCTTTTCATGTTGGCCATAATATGAAATGAGGATAATACAAAACAATAAATTAAATAGCCAACGGCTATCATTTAATTTATGTTTTCACAATAGAGCTGAGCTGGAAGGAACGACTGAAGCTGTTATATCATTAACACTCCCTCTCAGCTAGGGAGAGAACTTCCAGCTGCACAATACGAATCATCTCCATATGAGGTTCATCATTGCCTGCAATCAGATATAAAGAGAAGGATATCACCTCAACGTGATATTAGATATCGTCTCGATATCAACCATCAAATGGTAAGTACTAGTGTTCATCACTTGCGTGATGTTGTCACCTCAACGTGACTTTCACCATGGCTCTCCCAAAGGGTGAAACACAAGTACAAGAAGATCATCACGGACTCTCTCACGTGATGTTGTCATGGAGTCACACACATGACATCCACCATGACTCAGCTCAGAGGGTGGAAACAAGGGCTTTCACCTCAAATTCTTCCGTCACAGAAGAAAATGCAATAGTAAGTACGAGTGTTCATCACTTGCGTGATGTTGTCACCTCAACGTGACTTTCACCATGACTCTCTCAGAGGGTGAAACACAAGTACAACATATGTCATGGAGTCGCACACATGACATCCACCATGACTTAGCTCAGAGGGTGGAAACAAGGGCTTTCACCTCAAATTCTTCCGTCACAGAAGAAAATGCATTAAGAAGGCTCACTGATACTGAGACTCATACTCAGTCAAGGCTGGATTCTCCACCATACCAAGCTTATCTCGAAAGTATACAAACTTTATCCTGGCGAGAGGCTTGGTGAGAATATTTGTCGTCTGCTCATCAATGCTAATGTACCTCAACTGTACAAACCTTCCGCAATACCATGTCTCTGATATAGTGGTACTTGATCTCACCATGCTTGGATCTTACTGCGAAACACAGATTGGATGTAAAGCTTTACACAACTCGACATCACAATGAATAATAGTAGGACTCCATTGGTTTGTCCAAACAACTCGCAAGGAGCTTACTTAAGCCACACTGCTTCCCCGAAAGCTGCCATGCAAGTCACGCAATGTGCCTGCCTTTGTCAGACTCATAATGCTACAGAAGACTGCCCGCCGCACTGTGAAATCATAGCAACCCAAACCGCTAAATAAACTTGAGTCTGATCCGGGTGACACAACCTGCCCAATCGTAATCGGGCAAAACCAAGTAACCTAAGTCCGTGATCTCAAGTATAATTTCAACCCATATCCAACTGCGCCACGCAAGAATCTCAGGATATGTTTTGCTGCAACAAGATGTATCTGTCTTGGTTCACACATGAACTGACTAAGTGCATTCACAGCATAATAGATATATGGTCTAGTGTTAACTAGATATATCAAGGATCCAATCAGTTGTTTGTACAACATAGGATCCACCAAATCTGAACTAGCTGCAGCCTCCTTCAATTTATGAAGATTGGTCTCCATAGGAGTAGACATGGATTTGCAATCCATCATGCCAAATCTCTTAAGTATATCAATGGTGTACTTCCCTTGACTTAGAATCATACCATCTGACTTCTGCTAGACTTCTAAACCAAGGAAGTAATGCATGAGCTCAAGGTCCTTCATCTCAAATTTAGAAGTTAAATCCTTCTTACATTCAAGAATCAGGTGATCTTCTCCAGTGAGGATTAGATCATCAACATATAAAACCAAAATTAATGCATCACCATTGATTACCTTGAAGTAGAGATTTGGATCAGCATCATTCTTCAAGAAACCCAAGCTTGATAGATACCGATCAATCCTTTCGTACCATGCACGAGGAGCCTACTTAAGACCATACAAGGCCTTCTTCAGCTTGCAAACATGAGACTCCTTCCCATGAATCTCAAATCCATCAGGTTGCTCTATGTAAACCTCTTCCTCAATCACTCCATTGAGAAAGGCTATCTTCACATCCATCTGGCGAATCTTCCATCCTCTAGATGCAGCGATAGCAATGATGGTTCTGGATGTGGCGTAGCGAAAGCAAATGTGGAGCAAAGTCTCATCATAATCAACTCCTCTTTCTCTCGAAACCACCAGCCACAAATCTTGCCTTTGTACTTTCAATGCTTCCATCTCGGGCAAAGATGCTTAATCTTGAATAGCCATTTAGAAGATACCACGCACTTGCTCCTGGGTCTAGAACAAATATCCCAAACATCATTTTAAGAATTGACTGATAATTTTCCTGGCTTCATAGCATCTCTCCAAACTTGAAGACTAGATGTTTCCTCAACATGCAAAGGCCTCGATTCTATAATTGGATTTCATCAAGGCAACATATAACCTGAGAACTTATGTGGCCTTTTGCTTTCTCCTCAATGTGTCTTGTGGAGTCGCGAAAGCTTCACTGGGTAGATAGTTAATTAGCCCATAGAGGTCTCTTTCTCCCAATAACAAGGTTAGTAGGCCCATCAGTAGGTTCCAAGGGTTCAACTGGATCGAGATCTTCCTTTGGTTCCATAGTCTCCCTCTGAATCTCAGGAGTATGGTCAACTTCCATGTCCTGAGGAGACTCTTCATTATCAATCTCCATATGAATCCCTCTGGATCTCCTGAATGCAACATTTCCTCAAATGTGACATCCCTACTAATCTCTATCAACTTCTGACCTGGAATGTAAATTCTGTAAGCTTTTGATGTCTCACTGTAGCCCACAAATATTCCCTTCTTGCCAGAAGGCTCCAGCTTGGTTCTCTTTTCTTTGGGAACATGAACATAGATGGGACAACCAAAGATCCTCAAGTGACTGACTTCAGGCTTCTTCCCTGTAAAGGCTTCTCTGGAGTCATATTCTCCAAGATCTTATGAGGACTTCTGTTCTGAACATATACAGCTGTCCTGGAAGCTTCTACCCATAGGAAAGTTTGCAAATCTTGATCATGGATCATGGCCTTTGCTGCTTCCACAATCGTTCTGTTCTTTCTTTCTGCAACACCATTTTGTTGAGGATTATAGGGAACACAGAGCTCCCTCTTAATCCCTGCATCAATACAAAAGTTTGAAAACTACCAGAGGTGTATTCTCCACCATTGTCAGATCTGAGGACCTTAATTCGTTTACCAGAAAGATTTTCTACCAAAGCTTTAAACTCTTTAAACCTATCCAATACTTCCTCAGATTCTTTAGATTTCAAAAAATAAATCCAAGTCTTCCTAGAGTGATCATCAATGAAAAGAACATAATACAAAAAACCACTCGAAGAAGGAATAGACATAAGACCACATAAATCAGAATGAATTAGATCTAAAATACACTTAGATCTATTTTCTCTACTATGAAAAGGGGCTTTTATATTCTTACCTAATGCGCAGCCCTTGCATGTACCTTCGTGCTCCTGGTTGAATTTAGGAAGGCCCGTCACCATCTTTTCCATAATAGGTAGGGCTCGAAAGTGTAAGTGAGCCAATCTCCGATGCCAAAGATCACAAAGATTGGAAGAGTCATGAACCAGCGCTTGAAGAGAATGTGAGCAAACCTTGTAGAGGTTATCATATCTAACTCCAATTACTTGAGCATCCTTGAAGCTAGAGTTCTGCATCCACACTAGAACTTTGCCTTTGGAGAAGGCAACTTGATATCCTTTATCTTCCAAAGCTGAAATAGAAATAAGATTACGCTTGATTCCGGGAACATAAAGAACATTACCCAATTGAAACGATATGCCGGAGTCCAAATGAAGTGTGGAGGTCCCAATTCCTTTTACGGAGTAGCTGGCATCATCTCCAATGATGACTTGTTCAGAAGATTCCTTTTCCACCAAACTCGATAAGTGCTCCTTGAAGCCGGTTATGTGACGAGAGGCACCACTGTCGATTATCCAAGTGTTGGTGTCGGAAGGTACACTGCTTGATAATGCTGAATGGGACAGATACTCACTTGAATCCTCAACCTTCAAATCATACACCATCTTGACAAAATGAACAAATAGGATAAGCTGAATGCAATAATCTGATCACGATCCTCAAACCCGCTTTGATACCATGTTAAATTTATGTGAACAGATTAAATGCACAGAAAATAATTCCAAAATCAGACAAAATAACACAGCAGATACCCTGGGAAAACCCTCCTCTCGAGGGAGAAAAACCCAGCAACAAAGATCTCTCTTTTTATTTATAATATCAGTGACAACATTTCACTTTACAATGAGGTCTAACACAAGACCAATATACAGCACTTGGCAATATCCGAATTGACTGAACATAGATCAGACAATATTCACAATAACTAATGGTTCACAACCTGCTGTAAGGAGTTCGCTCTGGTATGATACTTGCACTGGATAGACTTCGATCTGTAAGATCTCCACACTGTATTAAGTCCGCACTGAGTAATGTATTAGCGCTGCATATGTTCACACTGAATCTTGTATTCGCACTTGCACTGAACTTCGCCCTTGATGACAATGCGTGCTTTGACAGAATTCGCTTTGACAGAGATCTGATTTAACAGAAATCTCAATGATTCGCAATCTCCTAAATCGCACTTGACTGGAACGATCTTGATGATGATGAACTTATGTGAATAACCGAACTGAACTAGATGAATACAATGGACGAAACAATCTGTATATATACAAATGAATGGGAGAGACATGTCTCTTCAAATCCTTCATGTCGGCCTCTTAAGAAATCGCGTGTCTTCTTAAATGAAAGTCGGCCTTGATAAATATTAAATGTCTTCTAATAAATGATCAAGATGAATTCGAATCTTTTCATGTCGGCCATAATATGAAATGAGGATAATACAAAACAATAAATTAAATAGCCAACGGCTATCATTTAATTTATGTTTTCACAATAGAGCTGAGCTGGAAGGAACGACTGAAGCTGTTATATCATTAACAGCTTCCACTTGGCATGTGATGTACTATTCTAGTAAGTGGCTATTAGGTTAGGTTGTCTTCCATTGGATTGTCTTGCCTAGACTACACTAAATGGTACTAGAACAAGGCTTTCTTACTTGGATGTGTATTGTGAAGTTCTAGCAGACTTATTGCAAGTGTGAGAGAGCCCTGCAATTGCAAAAGGAATGTGAGAAAATGATGTCAGAGAAGTGTCTTGTGTGGGAATGTGTTTGATTGTCCTCCAAAAAAAGAGTATCGTGTAGGTGTAAAAATGTCCTTCACTAAGTGAAAAGTGAGTAAAGGTAGTTTTAAGTCACAACCATTCATCTTCCACCACAAGGTTACTACTCAAATTCACATGGGCAAGCTTTCCACTAGCAGTTTTATCTTCTAGTAGTCATTTGAGTTCCTAGCTATCAAAGAACCATTACCTGAGGTAGATCAAAGGCATAGGACACTTGACTTTATTTTTGTCAGGTTCAACTTATTTTTTGTCTTTAACATCTCATTGTAAGTCACGTGACTTTCTAGCTTCTATGTTTTCCTATTAGCAATTTTTTAACACTTGGCATGAACATGAAAAAAATGTTTGAGGTATGGAAGTGTGATATGGCAATCTTACTCCCTTTTGGCAGTTATTTGTCTTTATTGTTTGAGTGTTTGTTTTGTATTCTGTTTTGGACGATGCCTGGGCTTACACTATTTCCTCTTGGCAGCTTTTCTTCTTTTTGATTGTGACTGTTCCATCTTCCAAGGCATGGTGATTGTTCATATTCACTTGAGTAAGCTTTCCATTGGTATTGTCTTCTAACAACCATTTGAGTTTTGTTACCATGGTTTTTGTCATTCCCCCAAAACTGCATCCACCCATAAAGTTTTGCCTAAGTTAAAGTTATCGACCCTTCCCGTCGTTTTGAAACTACATCAGACATCACAATGGTTGTCACAACCTCATCCTTACCTGACTTTCCAAAGTTAGACCTGAAACTTGTCATTGAATCGGCTCTTTGTTAAGTTTTGAAAACAGCGTTGGAGCCCGAAACGGTTTTCACAACCTTGGCGAGTGCCGACTAGAAGATGAAAAAGTTAAAGTGATACGTGAAGCTAACACATTTCAGAACTTTTATAAAGTTTCAAAACCATTGTCGGAATCTGATAGGGTTTTGAAAACCTATTTTATCCCATGTTCCACGGCATTCCGGGGACAGGGATAGGGGAACGGCGGGGGACGCATTTCCAGGACGTTTTCTAGGGGGCCTTTTTTAGGGGACGGTAGGGGACGGCGATATACAAAATATATATATATATATATATGAATTTTTCAAAATTTATTAATATATTATAGAGAGAGAGGGGGGGGAATGAGAGAGAGATATGTCAATAATTGATAACAACAATATCAATATGTAAATAAATCACGAGAGCAGTAGTATAACAGCATAATAAATGTCATTAAAGCATTATAAAATTTATAACAGCAATCTCAAACATCAATAAAACCAATGTCTATCAATATCCAAATGTCTCAAACATGTATCTAGAAGTCTCAAAGCTCAAACATGAAAATCAAAATAGTATTTCAGGCAGTAGGACTACATTTTGATGAAGCACTTGGAACTGAAGTGTACCAATTTTTTGTGTACCCTTCATCAATATAGCCAAGTCAAACAAACTGCTGCATTCTACAAACTGTCAAAAATTGATTACCCGCTTCATCAAGGCCAACTAGTTTAACTTTACACCTTCACTTTGTAAATACTTATAAGACTATCAATAATCTCATTGTGTCTTCCAGCAAAGATTGCAATCCACCAAACCACATTGTGTTATGCAGAGCAGGATTAAAGCATAGAAAGCCAGTTCTCCCTTACATGGGTTTTTAATGAGAAATACAACTTGACCAGATTATCTTGCAGTATACATTTAAAGCTTCAACTCTAAAAAAGAGGAAAGGCAATTGAGATGGATTCTACATGGGGTTCCCCAAGTCAACAAACATTGCTTCAGCTCCTATTATGTGCAGTGTTCGCCCTCCATCAAGTCTTCTTGAATTAAAAAATGAGATACAATGTTGTTGTCATATAGAAGAAACTGATTTAACTTAACTGATTATGAAAATCTTTAACTGATTATGAAAATCTTTAAATGAATTTTTAATGCTTTTTTTAATACAAAAAGCTCCTTGTCTGCGGAAGACGGCTAGCCATTCCTGGTACAACAGGGTACATTTCCAATGTCCCCCAGCCGTACCTGGGAAGGCAAATGGGCAGGAACATTTCCTACCATTTCCTGCTCTCTAGCTTGTTTCAGGGACGGCAAGGGGATGTCCCCTTTGCGTCCCCCCGTCCCAGGGACGGCTGGGGACAAGGGCAATGGATTTTGGGGCAGGGGACACGTCCCCGTGTAACACAAATTTTATCTCCAATAGCAATGGTTTCTTGTTTTAGCTTTGAAGTCCCTTTTCAGAGAACACTCAAATGTTTCAGTTTACACCTTAAAGAAAGACTCTGAAGCGGTGAATAAAGAGGTTTTCCTAACCATGTCGGATTCCGACGAGGTTCTCAAAACTTAGTCGAGACCCAACATTAGTTCATTTACATCACTCTTAAAGCTATGATCCTCTGTTCAAAGTTCTATTAAGTGAAGGACAATAGTGCTGAAAGTGAAAACCATACATGAGCATTAAATAGAACCAGAAATTACCAAAGCTCACCACATTACAAAAATGGAAAATGATGAAGCAAAAGCAGAAAATACCAAGTTCATCACATTGCACAGAATAGATAAAACATAGAAACAGATATATATATTATATTATATCAAAAAAAGGAGATTTCCAATACAATCTTTTAAGCATAGGAGTGAACATCAAGATGCGGATGCCCTCCACAACTTCTTTAAGTCTTTCTATCTGCGCAGGTGAAAACAGGTTTTCATTAAATTCAACATAGTGTGTGAAAGTCTCCATCACATTTCTCTCCAGTCCAGCACATAGGAGAGAAACAGCGTGTTTGGCTTTCTCATTTCGGATAGCGGTAGCAATATAGATAGCATC
>VDFB02132700.1:0-38618 GCA_007258455.2 Sequoia sempervirens | reverse complement strand
CCACAACAAATGACAAAAGGATGGTATGAAGAGGAAAAAGGACTTATGGTGAGTTGTTGGCATAAAATTTTGCAAGTGAAATATCTAGTTAGTAAACTATGAAGAATCTATGATTTTGTTGTTTTTCACCCAATAGTTGTATCCCTCTTTGTTTGTCTTATCTGACATTACTGAGGGGGGTGCCTTTCCTAATGAATTTGTTAACTGAATTGTTGGATATTTTGGGGAACCTCATCATTATTCAAATCCAGCATAAATTTATGTCTTTATACGTTGTATTCCATATCTTAAATTATTCTCTCATCCCCAAAACACTACAGTTCTTCTGGTCTACAATGGAATCTCTATGAAGCATTTATGACAAAGAAATCTTCTGAATCCACTGCGCTTAAAGTGTCTTTTGTAGTCTCCCTTGATGATGATGGGATTAACAAAGTTGATTGTTCGAGCAGATGGTCTGCACCACCTCTTTTTTGGAAGCTGGACATTAAAGAATGTTCTATTTGCAACTTGAGTCTGGAAGGTGCTGATGGTATGTATCATGACCATTCTGGTAGGCTGATATTTTGCTTTGGTGTGGGAATGTGTATCTAGTCAATCATATTGCTGAAGTTGCTATGATTAGGAGAGGCTTGGGCAAGCTGAATCATATGGAACCAAATCCATATGGTTGAATGCTAAAACTGAATCTTATCTCATAATGTCATATCTCTAGGGTATCAACAAAAAGCTTTCAAAGAATTGGAAATTACACACCCTTGTGAAAGTGATTAGGAGAGTGTAAAGGTATCCATCCAGCAAATTTAAAGGTAGTCATATTCCTAGTAGCACAAATGTGTGGTTGATTTTATTTCCAAGTAGGCTATGACCACCTTAGAACTGGACAATGTGTTATTGGGTGAATGGATGTATGGATCATGTTGGGTCGAATAAAAAGGTGAATAGGAATTTGGTAAGTATTAATTTACTTACTCAAACAATGTTTGGTTCCTTTAGGTGAGCCTTACAAGGATTTAGAGATATGCAAGGCTGTTAATGTGTTGACTATACTTCTTAGGAATTTTCTCCCCTTAAGGTATCTCCATCTCTTGTTGACTTGGGACTCATCTTTGTCTAGATAGCTTGATCATCCCTACCCCCTTTCCTTGCTTTGAAGGTTGACACCAAATGGTTTTTGTTTAGGGGATATTTTTGTGATTTGACAGGGCATTGTCTTATGTTGAATATGTGTAACGTCCCCTTTTCAATTTAATTAAGTTAGAGAGTGTTTGGGTCACTTTCCTACCGTGGGTGGCATTTTGAGCTTTCTCATGATTCAATACCTTTCTTCCATTCCCCTCTTCCTCACTTTTTTGATCCTTTAAATTTTGTGGGTTTACGGGATTTATCTTACCTTGGCACTCGTTCCCCGAATCCACACTGTATCTTACCTATTGGGATTTTGGACTGTTATATGCTGATGTCCCTTTTCCTTCATCTCCCCTAAGTTCTTGATTCCTTGGGATCCTCGTGTTTAGACCTTTGGACTTTCCTCGACTAACATGCTTTGCCTTCATTCCCCACACCTATGCAACCTTACTTCTTTCTATCTTGTGAGCCTTTGGAGTTATGTTTCCTTTCATCAGATGTCTCATAGTTTCAATTCTTGCTCACTCCTATATTTGGTATCTTCGAAGCCCAATCCTCACTCCTCCCTGCATTGGGTATCTCCCAATCTTGATCCCTACTTCCTCCAACATTGGGTATTTTCGAAGCCTAATCCCCACCCCCTCCATCATTGGGTATCTCCAAAGTTTGATCCTTAGTCCCTCTTGCCATTGCATCCTTTGGGTATGCATTTCCTTGGACCCTATTTTCAGGCATGCTTTTCCCTGAACCTTTGCCGTTTGAGCAAAGGATTTCACTTATCACCATGATTGAGCAAAGGATTTCACTTATCTCCAAAGTTTGATCCTTAGTCCCTCTTGCCATTGCATCCTTTGGGTATGCATTTCCTTGGACTCTATTTTTAGGCATGCTTTTCCCTGAACCTTTGCCGTTTGAGCAAAGGATTTCACTTATCACCATGATTGACTAGGGGCACCATGAATGGGCCTCAATTTGAATGGGAGAAATTGGTGGGAAATTTTTAAATGTCTATTAACATGTGTGGGCCCACACTAGGCTTTCAACCTATATATAAGGCAAGCAACTTAATAAATTTGGATGATCTTTTGACAAATTCATTAATAGCCCCTAATCCTAGTTTGAGCACGTGTTCAACTACTAGCTTTGAGGATGAAAACCCTTACATTTTGGAGGTCAGAGGATGAAACCTCATTGGTTTCCTGGAGTTCGAAGGATGGAAACCATTTGGGTTCTTGAGGGTAGCTTTATATTGAGGTTACATTTGCACTTCAAATTGGAGTCTTTTAGTAGTAAAATTTCGGCATTTGGGTATTTTTAGAGTATATTTGTATTGCTGTAGAGGCAAATCTTTGTAATCATTTGCAGCAAAAATGTATTGGAATGAAATGTTCATTTCTAGCGAGCATTACATGTGCAAATCTATTATATGTGTTTCATGATTTTATTGTTTCCGCAATCTAGTGCCAAAATATTTTGGTGGATATTTCAGATTTGAGCGTTTTATATGAATATTCTAGCTAAGGGTCATTATAGTGGTATTAGAGCTTTGATTTTGCCAGCCTGTGGGTTAAATTGTATTCACATCAACCATTTATTGAATCATGGGAGGATTCTTTAGATCTCAAAAAGAAGGGAGTGCAAATCTTCTTCAAGATACACTATTGAAATATATAGGAACCAAGATTTAATGGTACACATATTGTGTGCTATAGGTTACTTGAAAAATCTTGAGCCTACTAAAGCATCAAGTGGAGAAGAGAGTACATCCACAAATAACATATCGACAATTAATGTTGTGCCAAAGTCATCAAAGCCGATGTTTTCATAGAAGAGATTGATAGAGTCTTTGAGGAATACAAAGGCAATCCGATGCTGTCAAAGTGGCCCTAACTTTGAACTAGGTACTAGAAGTACTACAGAAAGAGGTGTAAGAACAAAAGCAACCAATATGACTATAGAAGAGAGTTGAAGTAGATAGAAGAAAGATTGAAACTAAAGACAAAACAAACCATGAAGAAACAAATGTTTGAGCATGAGCAGGAGAAGATCTCTTGTAGAAGGAAGAATAATGGAATTAGATGTTGAGCAAGCTCCAAAAGAGCAGAAGAATCCACATTGGATGTTGAAGGTAAAGATTTTGAGAATAGTATTTTTGTGATTTCTAATGAGCTGACATCGAGAAAGTGCTTGTCTTAATGAAGTCAATAAGAAATCAGACATGTTGATTATGAAGATTTTATAATTGAAAAGGTTGTTCTAGTGGTTTCAAATAATTTCTAAGAAGCACTTGTTAAGGTTTCAAGCATTGAAAATATGGGACCATTGCCATTTGAGAATGGTCTACAAGATAATCATATTAATGAGCATGAACGTGTGAAGGTTGCTTCAATTAGTTCTCGTTCCATTAATAATATTCATTTTGAGAATGGTAATATTGCTGCACTCCTCTCAAGGATGTCCAAATTAGTAATAGAAGGTAAAAAACCTTGATTGTCTTTTTGATTACAACTCTAGAAATTGGGATGATAACTGTAGCAAAGAGTTATTGCATCAGTCTCATTCCATATTGTTACATAGTTCTTGTCATCATGGGAAGCATTCTAATCATGATGAAAAGATGAAGGGTGCAACAGGCAAAAAATAGCATAAGGATTGTTTTTCTCTCAAGTCCAAGATTGCTTATATGAGATTGTATGAGATCCTATTGCTATAACCAAAGAATGCCAAGAAGAAGATATTGAGAGACACCTGAAGGCTGAAGATTCTAATGGGCTTTGTATCATTGTTGCTAACAAATCCCTCATCACATGCACTTAGATAAGTAGACAACTCAATATAACCATGGGTGAGCATGAGGCATATGATGAATCCTATGTTGTGAAAACTGATATGGTTATGGGTGTGCAAGGGCTACATTCTCTTGGTGAATCTATAGAATCTTAAGTCCGTGGAGCTAAAGCTTTTTAAATTTGAAGGAAAATGTGTGGTGCTTAGAACTAGAAGTATCTTTGATGGGTCCCGAAGCGTAGTCACAATTGAGAGGACTTCTTACAAGCATTAAGCTGGTGGGGTAGTAAGTTGCTTAGTGATGGAGGGCATGCATGCCATTTCATCTTTTGGCAAGCAACAGGTTCTTCATTCTGATATACAGACTTTTCTGAATCAACATAGTGTGGTGTTCAAAAATCTACTTCTAGCATTGATACTAGATAAAAGATTCCAACATGTCATAGAATTGGAACCTAGTTTTAAGCTTGATGTGGTCACTCTTTTCTTAATCACCACTTGAGGCTGTGTAAAGAGAAAATTGAGAAGACTAGTAAGGAGTTGTTGAAAATTGGCACATCAGTTCTAGCTTTGTTACTCCATTAGTGGCCCTTGATAAGCAAGAAGATTGTACCATGAGGAATGACATTTACTACAAAATATTAAAAATAAAGACATTTGAAGACAAATACCCCACTCCTAGGATTGATGAACTCATTGATGAGTTGCATGGGGCAGTTTATTATTCATTGACTGATTTGAAATCAAGCTACCATTATATTGGTGTCCACAAGGAGGATGTGTACAAGATATTTTATAGATGCCATTTTGGGCACTTTGAGTTCTTAGTGATACACTTTTGTGTTTTGGTAAGCAAAGAGGTGGATAAGATTTGAAGCCATTGAAAATATAGCCAATAGACCTCCTGCAAAAAACAACACTTCAAGGAAGCTAGAACAGGTTGGCTTCTCATCTCACCCACCTATCACAACAACATACTCCACTAGATCAAAATCAACTACAGTTAGGGGTGGTGATGATGAAGACCCCAAAAAGAGGATTGATTTGAAAGGCTCATGTGAAGGAGGAAATTGAGAAGTAAAAAAGCAACCTGCTCAAAAAGGTGAAGGTACCTCTTTGGACCCCATTGATGAACAATCTCAGGTAATTTATTGGAACCTCTTAAAATGGGTTTTGTTCTTTTTGTTTGGTTTGTTATGATTGTTGATGATGGATTCACACCCACTTTCAAAAAGATTCCACTCAAGGATAACCCTAGAGATCTCAATGCAAAAGAGATTGAAATCTTGCAATAGGGCTGTCCTAGAGACTAAATGACAGCTAATGAGGGGTTCACCACCAAGTGTAAACTTGGAAAAGACAATGAATTGGAAAACACAGTGTGATATGCAAGATGACCTAGAAAGATGAATAAAATGTAGTAAAAAGCTATGAGATTGGAAGAGTTCACCTGGAAGACTAAAGAAGGCAGAATGGAGGTCTGGATCACTGAAAAATTTGTTGTTGATGCTGATTGGGACTCATTCGCCAAGCTGGGCGAATCGGTCCAGTTTCCGGGAAAATGTGCAGGAATAGATTTCAGCCAAAAGGGTATCCATATTTGTAAAAATCTCTGTCAGGCCTGTACAGTAGGACTCATTCGCCAATAGTGGCGAATCAGTCCACTTCTACTTTTCCGGAAACTCTAAATTGGATTATGTTGCTCTTGGTCTGCTGTACTCTTTTTGACCGGTTTTCGGATCTGAAACTTCAAAATGCCACCTGTAGACCTTCTCCAAGCTTCTCCAAGGCTTGATGACAACTTTGATAACTTTTCTCCAACTTGGCTTCTTGGTAAATCTGCAACTTAGCCCTGCAATCACACACAAGAAGAGGGAAAAATGTTGTGGGGGTTAGTGAATAGGGGTTTGCCTTGGTCAAACCCCTTGTTGTAATTAAACCTTGAAATGAAAGCAAATATAAAAGGACAATGATGAATGAACAAAAAGATAATGTTGCAACTCACCAAACCCTAGCAATAAGGTGTTGCAATAATGCTTGAAATGGCTGCAATGGATGTGGTTCTTGACTCTAGCTTGAAGGAGATGGATCTTGCTTGAAACACTTGCTTGGATCATGAACTCTACATCACAAATGTTAGCACAATAACAAACATGAAGAATATGTTGGCGTAACAACTAGCACCTCTGGAGTAAGAGTTGGTACGGGCAGCTATGCACACTACGCAATGAGTGCTCTTCAAATTAGGAGGGGAAGCTCCCTCGTTGTGCTTGACAAAAGTACTTGCAAATGGAAATAAACTAAACTATATCCTATCTTTTTGTTTTAGCTGTAGAGGTACAAGGCTTTCTCGAAAACTATATACGTTGCAGCTGAGAATTTTCTGGTTTCGCAGATTCAGTAACTACGACTAAACTTAATTACTTAAATTCTATCCAGTTTCCTCAAGAAAACAGAGCATGAGGAAACGGAGCAAGGTTTGACTATCAGACGATAAACAAGTATAGATTCTCAACTTGAAGGCAAGGTGGCACATCTATCAGCTCAATCTAAGCAAGTTTATTGGTAACAACATCACACGATAAACTGAATACGGATTCTCTACTTGAAGGCAAGGTGGCACAACTATTATCTCAATCCGAATAAGTTTATTATTCACAACAACACACGATAACCAAGTGCATATTCTCTACTTGAAGGCAAGGTGGGCACAACTATCATCTCAATCTGAACAAGTTTATTGAACACAAAACAGATTTATCTAAACTATGGAAAGAATTCACCATTATGATTGCATGAAACCCTATGTGGCATAACAATTAATCACAATAGTAAAGACGCATGAACAAATACCAAAAGAGCAATATTGAGGGCAAGGTAGGCACAGCATATATTTCTCTCTCAAGCAAAAGTTCTTGAACAGATACAATAATAGCGATACTACAGGCAAGGTAGGCACAACATGTATGCTATCACGCAAAAGTTCTTTACAAATGAGCAAAAACTCTTATTTATATACATCAAGGTGTAGGGAACCCTAAAATCACCTTGAGTCAACTACAGTCTTGCAATGCATGCAAGATTTATTGCTAAGCCCTAATAAAGCAAACTATACAGTTAACTGGAAAACTACCATCAGTTAACTGAAACATCTAATCTAAAAATGGACAATGTGCAAGCATGCACGTCCTTATTGAAAGCAAGTTAACTGGAAGACTACCCTCAGTTAACGTAAAAACCCTAAATGAAACTCCAAGTGTGTAAAGCTAATCTCAGGATAGATATGCATGAGACAAGACAGCGAGTTAACTTGGGAAGGTAACGCCAAGTTTAACTCCTATGTGTAATGTCTATCCTGAGAGGTGGGAACTGAAGTTTACCGTCCGTAATCTCGAGCAACCAATCCCTCAACGAGATTGTTAACTGCATCACTATCTGGAGCTATGAGACTCTGTCGAAGAATGCTATGTCGGTGCAGCATATCCTCACCAGCTGTAATCTGAGACTGAAGTTCACCTCTGCTCCTTGTTGCCTCATCGAACAATGCTGACATGACTGTAAGTTGGGTAACCTTACAGCCAACGGTCTCCCCACTGAAAATGGTATGAATGAGTGCCTGGAGCTCTGACTGAACATCGGTAAGCTCAACGTAGGCACCACCCTCGATCTGATATCGGCACGGTAAGTGAGATACTAGAGTCCTCACAAACCGGAGTGCACTAGTGATGTGCTCTCTACTCTCAGCCAACTCTGACGGCAAAGTGTCTTCTATCTTTGCTCTGAAAACCAATTGTGTTTTCCAAGAGTAGATAGCCTCTCTATCCTCTGCATCTGTGACTGTATCGTATGCCACACTTAGGTGAGCAATCATAATCTCATCCCGGGGTTTGTTAATTGCCATATCTCTCTCCTCATCCTGGAGACGAAGACGGAGCTCTCGTGCATTGTACCGCAACTGATATAACTCTGTGAGCATAGCACGGCCTTTAGCAATGAACTCCTCCTCCCATTCATCCAAACGCTTGCCATATGCAACTAAGTGATTAAGTTGATTTGCTCTGCTGGAGGCTCAAGCATCGGCGGGAGTGTGTTAATGGCATCTGGTCTATGCACAAGGCTAGAAATATACTGACGAAGCTGTCTGATTTCAGTCTTGAGGGCTGCCTTATCCTCTTCGTCCTTCAGTATCCTATCCCTGGCACTGTCTGTAGCAACTTGTAGGAGATCAACCTGGGTTTGGCGTGTGCTACGACCAAGGTTGACTGTGATAACCTCAAAATCCTGAGATTCCAACTCAGCCAAGTTCTTCCCCCATGGAGGTACAGCAGTCTCGACAACAATCTCCATGTCAGTGTTCCTCTCCACATGAACCATGTTCTTGACCCTCTTGTGCGAGCATCTTGGTAAATGTCATCAAAATCAGAATGATTAAGAACATAGGATGGCTGCCTCCTCTTCCTTCCTAGCTGAGCTTCGATCCAAGATTGGTCTCAGCGAATGCTACTAGAAGGGTCGGTACTAGCAATAGGAGGTTGCGACGAAAGTGAATGTGTAGAGGACCCACTGCGAGGTGGAGAGTCTAAATCCAATTCAATGAGAATTGGGGTTGGTGACTGCTCTGAAACGGGTGTAGGAACTTGAGGCTGAACCTCAGGTACTGGCGGACTCTGAACTGGCCTCTGAACTGGCTCTGTGACCGGTTGTCTGTCAGGCTCCGTGTGTGTAACAGTGGCAAGCGCCTTGCCCTTTGAATTGTTTGGCACTTGACCTTTCTTGGGAGGATTACTCCTCTTCTTTTGTTTAGGTTTTGACGAAGAAGGTAGCGAAGGATTCACCACTACTGGCGGCTCTGCTCTGGGAACACTTACCCTCCTTGTCTTCTTGCTGTCGAGGTAAAGTATACTGTTCTGAATAACTCTACTTGACCTCTCCTTGACCGTTGCGTATTCCTTGGCGTACCAATCAACTGCTAGCAACGGTTGTGTATCAACCTTCTCCCTGAAAAACTGAGGAAGAACTTCTCCCTCATCATCTGATAAACCTCCCACATCTTTTGATAAGAAAACAAAAATCTGTGAGAGAGAGAAGCGGCCGTAACTACGTTTGCGAACCTCGAAGTCATCTGCGCAATTTGCCCTGTAATCCTCCATAGAAGGCTCGTGATATGTACCTCTAGCAAGGCGAGTTGTATAATGACCTGAAAGATCATAGGCACGTGCTTCAACAAGATACTTAAGATGATATTTCTTGAGTTCTTGTCCTGCAATTTTGGCATCAATTGCCGACTTGCACCAATACATTACAAACTGGAAAGGAAAATTGATAGATGGTCTGTGCCTGCGGCGTAAAAGACGATGAACATCATGCATCTGTCTTAGGAACTCCTGAAAGATTGTCTTAGCTAAAGGATAACGTGGAAGCATAGTTGGATTTCCTATAAATCCGTATACTCGGATGTAGGTGTATGTCGGGAATTGAATAAACCAATCTGCCCATCCATCCATCGCTGCTCTAGCAATTGCCGAGATACGAACGTGCAACTCCCGGTCCAAATTTCTCACTGTATAAGTTAGAAAAGCCTTGTGAACACGCTTGAAATGACGTTCAGCTCTGGTGAACTCAAGCTGATCATAATACTGATAGACTTTCTGAACACTGAGAATACCCACGGTGTTTAATCCTTGAAACTGACCCTGATAAGCGATCAAGTACACGAGATACGAACACATGTGAAACTCATGGGCAACTAAGAAACCGGTGATTTTCCTGTGGAGAATATCGCTGATGAAGGATGCCCAGTCATAATGCTCCTGCCCAGAAATGATGTGACCAATAATGTAATACATCCAAGGCTGGAAAACATTCGCATGTGCTTGACCTGAGACACGATTCAGGAGTGTGATTAGTATCGCGTACTCATCCTTATATTCACCACGACCCACATTGTTTGGAAATCTGTTCTTCGCTTGTTTTAACCATCTTTCTGCCATCTTCTTCTGACACTTGTCCACATCAGCATCAAATGCCTACTCACACTGCTCCATGGAAATAACCAGACTGTTTGGGTGTTGAGGAATGCCAAAACTCCTTTCAATGTCTAGAGGCTTGAGACTGCAAATGACTCGTCCATCAACTGACACTATCTCACGAGTAGTAGAATTGTAATGCTTAATACAAGCCATCACAAATTCAACACAATGAACGGAGATAGGTATGGAAGCGGCCTCTAGTAAACCAGACTGCTCAATATTTTGAATAATTGAAGCTCTGATCTTAACAGGATCAAGAACTGCTTCTGGCAACACCTTGTGAAGATCTGTCTCAACCAACCTGAGGAAATCATGAGTAAGGATTGTTTTGGTCCTGTATTTGAGCTGAGTGAACTGCATTTTGAAAAATTCGCCTGTTGACTGTGAACTTGACTATATTCTGACAAGATTTCTGAAAGCTAAAAATAGCTTGCGAGAGTTAAAAATAGCCTTTTGAAGAATTATTTTCAGCGAAAAATCTGAGATATGGGTTTTGTCTAGAAAAGGATTCTAAGACATCCCAGAAAATCAGATTTGCGAAAATATGACTTCTACTCGATCATACAAAGACTTTTCAGTTGAGAAAATTAGTAACTCGAGAACGAATGTTCTGAAGTTAAAAATTCCTGAAAAATCAAGCGCACGATTTTAACTCGAGGAAATTATATAGAAATGATCCAGAAGTTTGAACTTGTCAAATTTGCCAATTTCAGGAACATGCGAACTGGAATTTGAGAGAAATCTGAGATTCAAGGAGGAAAAAGACGTTTTTATGATGTTCTTCAATGAAAATCGCCCTTGATTTCTTCAAATTGCTGATAATTGTGAATTTTTAACCTGCAAAAAGATAAGTTAGATAAAATCGCCTTTGGAAATTGATGAGGAATTTGCCTTTGATCTGGAAGAATTCGCTTTTGCTTGAAAACCACAAATTTATCTTGAATTTGTGCCTTTGTTATTGAGGAAATTCGAATTTGCCTTTGAAGAAAACACTAATTTCTATGAAGTTTGAGAATTCGCCTTTGCTCACTGAAGGATTTCGAATTTACTTTAAGGAATACGCCTTTGGTCTTGAAGAAAATACGAATTTCTCTTGAAGAAACGCCTTTGGCTTGAGAAATACGATTTTTGCCTTGAAGTTTGAATCTCTTTGAAAAACACGAATTTCTCTCAAAAACTGAATTTCTCTTAAGAAATACGAACTTCTCAAAGCTTGGTGAATAATAGATGAAGGCGCCATGCTTAAATAAGAAGAAATTCGCATCAATTTGAGAATTGCAAGAATTCAAAACCCTGACTAAAATAGAAGACCCCTGATTGGACCCCTTTTAGTTTCACTGCCACTGACTGGAAGTTTGAATTTAAATAAATAATAAAATATTCATTATGCAAATAGCAAAGGCGCCAAAAATAGAAAATCGCCACTTAATGCTAAAATTGCAAAATAAATATTAAATATTTTGAACTTCAGTTGACAATTCGAATGAAGCTTTAGGATTCATCGTTAGACTTCACCGATTCCGAAAAGTCATCTCTTGAGCTCATAGGTGTCCATTTGCTCAAGTTATTCCACTTTTTATTAACTTCCTATTTTATAGTTGACAACAAAGTTACGACTGGCCATCTTTGACACTGATTTTTGAGTGACCAGGAGATGCTGAGACTGAGTTGGAGAATTCATCGGAAAGCCTACTGAACAAGGAAGAAATGTCTGCTGGGAGACACTACTGCAAAATCCATCATTTAACACCCTGAAAAATTAGGCGCCCCTGATTAAATTCATTTACGGGTTCCAGACTAAACCATTTCTTCAAACTGCCATCTGACACTTCAAACGGCTGCCAATGGCGAACGGTGAACCCTGCTGACAGGAAACGAAGCTCACTGCATGCCTGAACTCATTCTGCATCCAACGACTGTACGCACGACACCTGAAAAGTTCATTAAGGGCCTCAAAAGTAAAAGCGCCCCTGGCCTTCAGTTGCACTGGCACCATTTTGACGAAAGTTGAACTCTCAACCAGATGCCCTACTTTGACCTCTGGTATCTGGAGCTGGGATAACCCGATTCGAGCCACGTTTGTTTTAACGGATAGCCAGAAGGACCCACGAGAGAAGTCTCTAGAAGTGACGAAGCAAGAAAATTGCTTCTAAGACCTCAAAAACGCCAGTGCGTATTTTATTTAAAATATCCGCTCCAGACTTGGCCATTTTCCGGATGTCTTCACTTTTCAGCATTTCGCCAAAGACCTCGCACGTACGCGCGTTTGCCAAATCTCGAAGGCTGATGGCTGGGCTCGTTGAATAGATAAAGTAATTACGCTCGAAAGCCGTGAAGACTTTGAACGCGAACGACCTCATCTGACAGGCCTAAAGGCTAGGCGCCTCTGGACTGTAGAAATATAATGCAAATTTTACGTTGGTCCGCCCGTGAAATTACGTGCTTGGTAGAACCTCTGCTACGATCACCTGGAATGTCGGATCGACAAGCAGGATGATGCATCGCGGAGTTGGACTAAAGTATTACTGATGTCAGGAAGACTTCGTCTGCAAATTTTACCATCTTAAGGGTCATTTTAACCAGTGCCCCTGAGCTGTAGTTGTGCTGGAAATGCAATGAAGAAGCGCTGAAACATGAAAACCCCATTATAAGCCCATCTTCAGATGTTGACTGTCGGAGCTCTGAGACTCGGATGATTGCGTTTGATATCTCGCTGGATGAGCAGACTAGTCGAGAACAAATTGACTGCATTAATCATCAAAAATACCAGAATCTACCCCCTCTCTAAGATGGGCGCCCCCAAGCTACAGGCGCGCTTTTGCCTGAAAAGGACAAATTCCTCATATCTGGAACTTTAGGAATTTCAACTTCTGTCGCTGATTGCCGGAGCTGCAGGTCTCGGAAAGCTTCGCTGGATAGCTCATCGGATAGCCAGACCAATTCTGAAGCATTTGATTGTATGCATGAGCACTTTCAACAAAATCTTGACCTTCAAAAAGAAGGGCGCCCCTGGGCTACAGGTGCGCTTTCTTGCTTTTCTTTGAGAAATCTTCATATTTTAACCTTTGAAAACATCATCTCGATCACTGAAATGACCATGTGCAACGTGAAATCCTGTCGTGAGACGCTCCTCCATTGTGAAATGCTCCATTCTGAATCTCTGCTTCAGATTCTGATCAATAAAACTGACTTTGACTGACAAAATATTGACAAAAACTCCATGCTTGGTATTGCCCAAAAACTGTATTTTACATTCATTGTAGCAAGGTTTAGACTCTTTTATGCAAAATGCCTTGATGAAGCAAAAATTTGGTTTGGGTACAACAGAATACAATCTTTGACATGATGATTGATGCTTGAAGAATGCTCTTGGATGCTTGATAATCTATCCTTGAAATGCCTTGAATGCTCTTGAGAACTCTTGAATGCTTGTAAAATTTGCTAGGTGAGAATATGAATGAAAGAACCTTGTATTTATACTTAATTATGCAAGAATTCCTGAAATTACAACACTACAAGCCGACATCCGATCTAGGAGAATAAAATCCCGCCGGAAATTTGAATTAAATTTGAATTTTGGTCACACGGGACTCATTCACCCAAGGTGGTGAATGAGTCCCATCACACATAATGTATGGGACCAAAAATGACAAATGCTTAGAAATGTGTGAAACCTGCATTAGGGCCAAAAAGACCTAGGTGGGACTTATTCGCCCAAGGTGGCAAATGAGTCCCAAACACTAAATCTGGGCCACACAAGCCAGAAACACCTGAATTATGATTGGTTAATGATTGGTGTCGGGATTATCCTCGAAAAGATGCAATAAATGAGGCTTGTGGATGCAAAATAGGGCCAATTGAAGCATAAGAAAGCCCAATTATTAATGACAAGCCTAGAGGAATGTGAAAGTGTGTTACAACACTTTACAACACTCCAAATAAGGCAAGATTAAGGTTGATTATGATTAAAATACTTAGCTTATTTGATAAAACCCTAGAAAAGTGTGAAAGTGTGTTACTTCACAACACTTTTGCAAGGCACCATTAAAATCCCATTAGTTCACAAGGGCCCAAGACCTAATGTGAATGTGTTATCCACATTGCAACACTAAATCGAGGCAACATTAAGCCAAAATCACAAGGAGGGCCTAAACAAGTCAGAAAAAGTAGAAGGGTTACTTTTTCGGCGACTCCATTTATATTCCAACTTCCCCTTCTCCATCTCCTCCTCATACATCCCCTCCTCATTCACCATCTCCACCTTTTCCTCCATCACCACTTCCATGCAAAACCAATGTTGATTCAGCCCCGAAGACTACACTTCCTCTAACACTCAAGACTCAGCTGGTGTCATCCCCATCTCCATGGCTTAAAGAGGTGGTGGCAAAGAAAAGGAAGGACACCCAAATGGTGGATCTTGGTTTTGATGTAGTGGCAAGACTACTACAAGCTGCCTTTCAACCTAAGAAGGTTCACACAACTTCTAGTTTGATGGTAGACTCTTCTTTGACAACGAATATGTGGAGATTGTTGAACCTACAACGGATAAGAATGAAGAGGATACAACTGAAGCCCATTTCAACATCACTTGAGTAGACTTGGACCAATATACACATGAAGGTGATATTCATAATGCCCAGGTGTTTGTTGCCATGTTGGTGGAAAGAGTAGAAAGGGAGAAAGAGGCAAGAAAACAATTGGAAGGGTAAGTGAGACCGTGAGAGCACTAACTTCATACAACAAGTCTATCATAGACACCTCTGCTTAGCCTCTTGATGTGCTGCCATCAACTTCATCCAGTACACCACCTGGAAGCATAAGTTCTGATATCATTGAGAAAATTGGAAAATATCAGGCTTATCCTAGGGTAATTGAGTCTTGGGTTAAGAAAGTAATTCTCCACGGTCTTCTTTATATTGAAGAAGCCATGAAATTATTAATTATATGAGCGGGTTTTAAATAATAAGGAAATTGAAGCTCAATCAGAGGTTGCCAAGAACGAGGATGTAGTTTTTCAATTAATAAGCAGAGATGTGGAGGAAATAATGAAGATGGATGTAAATATTCTAATTGCAGAGCAGGTTTTCAATAAGCTGGAGGAGAATAATTTTGTCAAATGGTTCAAGGGCATTGATTGGAAATTAACATTTTTGAAGCAATCCTTGCTTGAATTTAAGAGATTGGCTAAGCTTTGTGATTCCATTTTGATTGATATTTGAGTCAACTGTTTGGCTTTTGATGCTGATAATCTGGAGGATGATGAAGCTAGTTTGTTTGATGTTTCTGTTGTGAAGAAAAGTTTCAAAGATATGGCTTTAGAAGAATTGTCTAAGGACAATATTGATAGTAATACTATGGAAAAGCTAAGTTAAATGTTTGCTGCCTTAATCACTTTCTGGAAAGAAATTTTTGATTTTCATAGAAGAATTGAGGAAATTAACGAGGCCTTGCTGACATGAAAAATATGCCTTAGTAGCATGTCTATTCCACATGGTAAAGTGGTAGCTCTAGCAATAAAAAAATTTAAAGATTACAAAGTCAGAGTTGTAGTTGTACAGTCAACGGTTTTAGCAGATGAAATAATTAATAGCCAAAGCCAAGGAAAAGATAAAGATGTTTCCCAATGATATTTTATGATACTTTATCTTTATATTCATAAAGTAACTTTTGATGAGTTTTTTTGGAATAAATTGAAAGTGAACTTTATTTCAAAAAGAAAAGAAAAAACTAAAGTTTATTTTTAATTTCTGTTTTTCAAGGAGTTACACAAAAAAAATGAGTTACAAATGTAAATTTATTTAAGGGAGATCAGGTGTAAAGTGTTGATGTTTATGGCAGCGTCGGTCTTCACTTCCAGCCAATCTCCTTACATTATGGAATAAATTAAATCATAGCCGTTGGCTGTTTAATTTATAGAAAATTGTGATTTGTTCAAGAGGCATGTCTTTAATATTAAATAATGATTAGTTATTAAAGAGACTCGAATTTATGAGGAGGCACGTATTTCTTAAAGGCCGACTTCATGTTTATTATAAACACGTCTTTTCAAGGAGGGCCGACTTATGTTTTGAAGAGTCACATCCTCTACTCTCAACTTGTATATATGATCGATGGCACTTCATTGTAAAGCATTCATTATTCAGTTCGTAGTTCATCATCAAGTTCGATATATTCAAGTGCGAGTTTGTATTCAAGTACAGATCGATTCATTGATAGAAGGCTGTGTATTATCACTGAGATTTACATCTGTGTATTGCTGTGATAGCATCAGTCTGTGGTGCATTTCATTAGGCCTCATTATCGGCCCTCATTGTAAAGGAGTTTCTTTTGAGATTCAATAATATAAGACATATTATTGGCTGAGTTTTTCTCCCTCAAGAGGAGGGTTTTGCCAGGGTATCTGCTGTGTCTTTGTGTTGAATTTTTTGAATTAAATTCTGTGCATTAATCTGATCACTAAATTTAACATAAAGAAAGGATCCTTCTTTTTCTTTTTCCACTTCTCATCGACTTCTTCCTATAGGGTTATCCCTCTTCCATTTTTCAAACATTGGGAAGTATTTTCCACAAACATTGTACATAAAGTCTTTGAGGAGAATTTGAGCTCTCATATTTTTGAATGAATACAATATATTAACTTTGGATCATTGGTTCTAAACAAGGGTACACGGGGACGCGTCCCCTAGGTATTTGCCCCCTGTCCCCGTCCCGGTGCCGTTTCGGGGACAGGAAACGCGTAGGGGACGGCTGTCAGCCGTCCCCCAGAAGTCCCCGAAATTCGGGGACGTCCCCGATTGCCAGAAACGTCCCCGAGTGGACAGGGGACTGCCAGGCCGTCCCCTGGACGGATAGGGGACGCCTAGCCGTCCCTCGAACGTCCCGGGGACGGCCGGCCGTCCCCTATCGCACACAGCATAAAAAACATAAAAATAAAGTTTTTTTTTAATTTTTTCTTTTTTAAAACATTGCTTTGTGGGCCCCACGCCTTCCCAACCCTAATATGGCCACTTAAAACATTTTTTTACCTTCATTTGATCTCATTTTAACTTGCCAAGATAAAATTGCAGCCAAGAGCAAAAGTGAGAAGAGAAAGAGGAGGGTTTGAAGGAGTTGTTGGAGAAGAAAAACCAGCATTTAGGAGGAAGAAAGGAGAGCATTAAGCAAGCAACCAACAAAAGAAGTGAAAGAGGTAAGTTATTCTTTCATTATCTTTCATTTTTTTTCATTTTTTTCTAAGTTAAAATGATAAAATGTATGATTTTTTGTTTTTTTTTTTAATTTTCAGTTTGCAAAAACCAAAAGAAAACAAAATGAGCAGCAATAGTGAAGATAGTGGGGATGTTGAGAGGGGGGAAGAAAACCAATCAATTCATATGGGGCAGCCTCAAACAAACCCATTTGATATCCCTTCTGAAGACTTGAAAAAATATGCAAAAGGCCCTTTTAATTCTAAAAAACCTCTTCTTCAACTAGCATCACGTATAGACAAAGGCAAAGGGAAAAACACTGGGGGTAGTAGATTGTGGCTATGTCACATTTGCAAAGAAAAATATAATGGGAGCTATACAAGAGTCTATTCTCATCTATTGGGTTTTGGAGGCCATGGGGTCAAGGGTTGTAAAGATATAAAAGATTTTGAGAGGATGGAGTGTTATAGATTGCACTTGGAGGCCGGAGGAAGGCCTATGGATCAGCTTATGCAAACTCAATCCGCACATTCAACCTCACCTATGCCCTCTATGCTTGGTAGTCCTAGTGTTGGTAGTGGTAGTAGTGGTGCGGGTGGTGTTCATATTTCCACAAGAGGGAAGAGGAAGGCTGCTACTTCTAGTGAGCAGCAAAATACAGTTGAAAATATGTTCAATGTGCAAGCACGAGATGTGGCAGATTCTTCCATTGCCAAATTTTTCTATGCCCATGCTATCCCATTCCATGTAGCACGTTCTCCCTACTTCAAACAAATGTTTAGAGATGTGGCAAATGTTGGTACCTCATACATTCCCCCTGGAGAACATAAATTACGTACTACACTCCTTGAAAAAGAATATTCTAAGGTGAGTGTGGTGATGGAGGACATGAGACAGTGTTGGATTAGAACAGGTTGCTCTATTATCATGGATGGGTGGACCGATATTAGACAACGGCCACTTATAAACATCATAGTCACATGTTCAGCTGGTCCATATTTCCTTAGAGCCATTGATTGTTCTGGAAAGCGCAAGGATGCAGAATTCCAATTTAATATTTTGAAAGAGGCTATAGAGGAGGTTGGGGCAACCAATGTTGTGCAGGTGGTTACTGATTCAGCACGTGTGTGCAGATTAGCAGGTTTGATGGTTGAGAGTGCTTACAAGCACATCTTTTGGACCTCCTTGTTGTGTTCATGCGTTGAACAACGCATTGAAAGACATAGGGAAGATGGATTGGGTGCACCAGGTGGTTGTAGATGCTAGAGACATTCAGATGTTTATTTGCAACCATCACACCTCACTTGCCCTCTTTAGGACATTTTCAAGGAAGGAATTTCTCAAGCCTGTAGCAACAAGGTATGCCAGCTACTTTATTTTGTTAGAGAGGATGCTTGAGGTACAGGAGGCTCTACAGTTGATGATGGTTAATTCAGAGTGGAATAGATGGGCTATGGCAAGCACTGCAGAAGGGAGAAGCATCAAACAAAAAATTCTTGATGATAATTGGTGGTCCAATGTGAGGTAAAAAAATTGTTAATTAATAATTTGTTATTGATTGCTGATTTTATAAAAATATATATATATGATTTTATTATTAATATTTTTTTATTTTCTAAGTTCTAACTTGTCTTTTTTCAAATTTTTGTTTGCAGATTTGTTTGCTCCATCATTTCACCTATTGTGGATGTCATTAGATATGCTGATACAGACTCTCCAAGTCTTGGAGAGATTTATGAAACTTTTGACTCCATGCTTGGAAAAATGAAGAAAGCAATTTCTGATAAGGATCCTAATTCGGGATTATATGAGCAAAAAATTAGGCCCATTGTGACAAGGCGGTGGAACACTATGAACACCCCGCTTCATATGGCAGCCTTTGCTCTTAATCCCAAATGGTATGTACCTAGACCTGGTAGGATGCCTCCTTGTGATGATGATGAGGTGAAAGAAGGGTTTATGAGGGCCCTTGCAAAAATATATTCAATTGAGGAGGCCAGTCTAGTTCGTACACAGTTCACTGACTTTGTTAATCTCCGTGGTCCAACATTCGGCAAACCAGAGGCCAGGGTAGATAGAACTACAGTAGCTCAAAGGGATCCTATTGGATGGTGGTCATGGCATGGGAAGGATGCACCACAATTGAGGACGCTTGCTGTTCGCCTCCTTTCACAGGTAATACTTTAGATTAACATAATTTGATTTAGATGAGTGATAGTGTTGAAGTTTGAACATTTATATAATCATAATTTAAATTGAATGTCCTAATTAGTAAATTTAAATTACTAATTTAGTTTTTAAATTTTGTCTCCTCTCACAGGTTGCTAGTTCCTCTGCTGCAGAGAGGAATTGGTCAACATACGGCTTTATTCACTCTATCAAGAGGAATAGGCTGACCTCTAGACGGGCAGAAAAATTAGTGGCTGTGCATAGTGCTTTGCGACTCCAGGATCGTCAGACTCCTGAGTATAGACAGACTCCAGCATTACGATGGGATGTTGATCCAGAGGACGTCACACAAATTGATGAGGAGGAGAGACAGGAGGGATTGGTTGGAGTTCCATTAGATGAGCCAGCCCCTCACAGTGACAGTGACTCAGACTATGAGTCTGATTTTGATGCAGTGTTGGCAGATGCCGAGTAGTGGCAATCATCATACTTTCTATTTCTATGTTTTGCCTTTGGACACTTGTGACTTTGTCATTTTGACATTTGTAGTACAAACTTGTAGCCTTTTGGGCATTTTATTATTTTATATCATATGCACATTGACTATTTGACATGAATTTGAATTATGGTCCATGGATGCAATTAGGTAGCTGTAGTATTAATTTGTTTGATAATTCGATTCTATGATGCATATGTCAATATGATTGGTGATTGTTATGATTATCATTACTCATATGAATATCTTAAATTTGAAATTTCCCTATATTTTTAAAATTTATCTCTCTCTCTCTCTCTCCCTATATATATATACTATACAGCCGTCCCCCCGTCCCCTAAAATTCCCTCAAAAATTTGCCGTCCCCGAAACGCGTCCCGCCGTCCCGCCGTGCCCCTGTCCCAGAAACTTGGTGGAACATAGGTTCTAAATTGCTGTTTATTTATTTATTTATTTTTCTTGATTGATGAATTGGCATAAGTGAATTGTACCCCATAATATATTTAACCAAAAAGATTACATTCCAAGATGGCCGCTCCAATGGAGGACTAGTATATGCTATATTTAAAGTATTATATATTTGTTAACTTTCCTGTTACTATAATATTAATTGTATATAAACTTCCCTCTTACTCAAAAATAGCTTCCACTCCAGCCTTGGCAGCATCAATGTTTGTATCAGAACTATTGGACTCCATGGCGAACGACCGTCCACTTCATCAAAATTAGAAGCCCTAGTGACCACCTTTAGAAACTCCAAGCCCCATCTTGCACTATGCTTTTGCTCCTCATCCTTTTTGCCCATTGCATGAATCAGAAACAGTGCACACAGTCCATTATAGTGAGGATAAACCAAGGGCCACAATCCTTGGTCTTGAGGGAACCCAAGCGCAAGAACCACCTTGTCCACCACCGCTTTTAGCCCACCCTGCCATTTTGGTTTAATCAGAGTCTCAACCATACTCTGGGCATAGTCTTTTGGTTCTACCAAGTCAAGCATAACAACAATGAACATTGAAGCAATATCTGTGTTTACACTGTGCCTGTGTGTTGAGGACAAACAGGTTTTGCTCAGCACCATCCTCACTGCTTGCAATACCACCAAAGACTTTGTTTTGAATAATTTCTTCAGCCTCAACTCAAAAATTTCTCCTCTGAAGGCGATTTGCCTCTTTTTGGCTGTCAAGAAAACTGTCAAATCCATTTTTCATTTGAACCACTTCCTCTACCATCACACTTGAAACTCCCCACACACCAAACAACACTCACATTCATTATTTGTTGGTAATGACAGTGTACAATCCTTGCTCTTCTCACATGTGGCTAACTCGAAATTGCAACCTCACACCACATAAAATTATTGTGTGATCATGCTGTAGTAAGGATATCTCATCATTACTCTTCCTGCATGTGTGCTAGATTGACCATTGCCACCTAAACATCCATATCAATTGCAAATTGGCTAGGATGTCTGCCTCCCCATTTGCTTCCCTATACATGTGACTCACATAGAACTCGTCAAACTTTTTCAAAAGCTATACACAACTCTACATCATATTGTTTAGTTTCTAATTCAAACATTTCCCCCTTCTAATTGCATTTACCGTAATTAACTAATCTACTTCGACTAATATTTTCTTTATTCCCAATTTTATTCCTTCCGGAATGCTGTAAAGCACAGCCTGAAACCCAGCTTCATTATTTGTGCGATAAGGTACCCTTTTCGATACTATCTCAAGCACTTCACTTTTGTGATTCCTAAAGATACATCTAGCTCTCAACAAACTTGGGTTACCCTGAGAAGCACCCTCAGAATTCATCCTGACCCATCCATCCTTTGGAGGCAACCATTTTGCTTTTGATTTAGAACTCTTACGATGTAAAAAGTAGGTATCAGTCCATAGGAAGTTTGAGAATAGTTTTAAACGAGCAGTCCATTGGAAGTTTGAGAATAATTTTAAATGTCTTGGCTTGACTCTAGATTATCACTTCTTTCGAACAAACCATCTTTAAAATGTGAATTAATATATTTTTTATGTTTTGACTTTGATCAATGTTTCATGGTTTATATGTATGGGCATCTTAAACTACAATTTTCACATTTATTTAGTAATACTTACCCATTTTGATATTTTTGTGAATTCTTCTCATTTTGAGAATAAAAATAATTATTACATTCTTTGAACTGAAATCGCGATATTTTCCAATTTTTATCAGCCGTTGAACTTCTTCCCTAAATTTCCCTCTCCAAACTCAAACATTAACAGAAACTTTGTAACTAATTATAGATATTGGGTACAACTACACACAAATATTTGTAGTCATAAGCTATTCCATTAAATTTTAAGACCATCCAACAGAAATTGGAGAACTAACTTAAAAATTGGATGCCTATATAAACAATTATCTAGCCAAGTGTTTACAATTTGTTGTGTCCTACAGATTAGTATCTATACTTTGGCAACTCAATTTATTTAAATAGTAAATGTTCCCTAGTTTTTGGTGTATTAGGTATTGTTGGTGTGTATATTATACCTCACCTAGGATAGTGTTTATCCTAAGTATACTACTGCACCTAGTTATTAAGTTTACTTAGGATTATAAGAATGTTTCATTTCCCTCATCTAGGTAGTTAATTATGACATACGCTCATCTTGACTTAAGGTATTCAAATGCCACTACTGCCTCATCAATCGTTGATTGATGGTGCTTTGGTGCCACCTTGTTTAGTCAAGGCCACCTCAGTCTCAAGTAGATTGAGTTTTCTCACTTCTTGATTGGGAGTGATTAGGAGTTGAACTTTTACCTCTTGGCCATGTCATCTCTTTGATTCATGGATCTAAGAGGTCTATATATTTGTATTTCACTCTTTGTAATATGGTCCATATTATTGAATATAAAATATCTTTGTTCTAGAATTGTGATTAGCTCACAGGCATTAGGTCTTAGGTTGTATTTTGTTTATCACAAAACTTAACATGGTATTAGAGCCATAATGTCATAGGGTTAGTTCATTTTTGGGTAATGGGGGCAAGTAGTTTTGAGGTTTCAACATATTTGGTGAATAGTGGAGCCATTCTAAGCTTAACATTGTGTCTTGTTGCCATTTCATGCCACCCTTATGACCCATTTTTGAAAACCGATTTGAGAGATCTCACATGGGTCATATTGCATAAATTCTCCTTGAAGCATCCTAAAATTGGCTAAGTCTTGGTGTTTCGGACCTTCGGGTTGTCGCTTGCTTCCTTGCATCCCTCTTCTATCACCCTGAGCTCTTTCTTCTCCTTTCTTCTCCTTTCTTTCCCTTTCTCTCATTTTTTGTCCTTAGCTTTTCGGGTTTCACCCATCGAGCTTAACCCTTTCCCTTTACCTCCTATCCTTCCTTCTGAAAATCAACTAATTGTTGATCTTTCGGGGGCCGGACTTCGGCCTTTCGACTTAAGGTAAGAGGTAAGCCAATCATCCGACCCCCGATTCTTGATATGCTTTTGAAAATTAACCAAGCATTTTTTTTGGGCATCAAGGATCGGGCTTCCCCTTTCCTCCTTTCTTTATTTCTTGGTAAGAGGTAAGGCATCCTCCTGATGCCCAACCCCCGAAAGCCTCTTCCTTTCCGTCTTCTTCCTTATTTCTTTCCTTCTTTGAGCCTTAGGCTTCCCTCTTGAGGTTCCATTTCTTCATGATCCGTTTAAGTCCCTCTTTTTCGGATTTTCGGGGATCGGCTTTCACCCTTTCCTCTTACCTCCTTCCCTTAGGAGGTATGCCCTCCTCCCAAACCTCAATGTCCGATGGCTTCTTTCGGTCATTGGCGTTTGCTCATCCCTCTTCCCTCTTACTTCTTTGTGGTAAGAGGTAGACCTCGCGACCAACCTGTGAAGCCCAAAAAGGGTGACCTTTTGGGACTTTGCGGTTCGCTCCTTTCCTCCTTCCTACTTCTTCTAAGCATGCGGTATGGCGAATTCTCGAGGCTCGATCCTCAATGGTCCGATGCCAATGAAACATAAGGTACGAAGTAGGCCCAATGTTCGACATGGTTGCTTTTTCGGCTCTCCAGATCATTTAATGCATAGCAAAGGTATTCTTTTGGGCCCGATGCCTCGACATTTTGCATTTTGGCGTGTTCTGGGGTTGACGTCATTAAAGCTCCAACAAATTTCTCACATGCCTGTTCGATTTTTGAGGCTCAAGGACATCATTTATTGCACTCCTACAGATGATCTTATGGGCACCCATGCTCATTCATTGCTGATTATCATCCTTCCTGACTTGCCCCATGCCTAGATCGCTGATTTCACGGGGGCATTTTCAGAAGGTTTTCTAGTACAACATTCATTGCTGGGTATGGTGCGCACATCCAGGGCTCCTTTCCGACATGGATTTTATGGACGGAGCTCCTCATCTTCCTCGATCGGACCTTGCTAACCTGAGTTAGGGTTAGGATTTGGTTGGTGATTTTCAGTTATGCTTGCACTTTAAAAGCAACACTTGTAATCTTTCAAAGGGTTCTTCCTTTGGGTTTTGCCCAAGATTTTCTCTTGCAGACTATGCATTTTACATTTTCTGCAACTGTAAGATTGGCTCTATGCCTCCACATTAATGAAGATTGATCATTGTCGCCTCTTCTCTCCTTGTTTATGTTGTGTAATATTTGTTACCTTCATATTTAAGTGCTTGTTTTTTCCTTTCCCATGCATATATGCTGTGTTGCTTGGTTTATAGTTGCTGTTTGTGAATCTTCTTTTCCTTCCAACACTTGGTTAAACCTTTAGCCTCCATGTTTGCCCCTGGGAATCAACCAAACAAAGAACTGTGTGAGTCCTTTTGATCCCCTTCTTTGACGTTCTGTGTAATCTTGAGTAGGAAGAAACATTTTCAAGCTAGGTGCATCACTGTTTTCCCTTTTCAACATCCTCCTCCTCCCTTTTCCTCCTACAGTTCATAGTTTAGGGTTAGCGTAGAATTTTTTCAATGCTGGGTTGGACTAGTATTGTCACATTTGGTTTTGAAGAGGAAGCCGACCTCCGGAAATTCGACCTCACCACGTAAGGTCCCACACCTTGAGGTCATTTCCATTGCATCATTGGAATGTTGAACTCTGTGTTTAGCAGAGTGCAATTTCACGTGACAAGATGTCTAAATCAACCAAATTAGCTAGGATCCACTTTTGTTTTGTCTAAATCAAGCAACTTGAAGTTGGCCAATTGATGGGAGCGTTTGGTTTGATTTTTGTGATCTTTTACACGAAGTGAGCTTCTAAAAAACAATTTGCATCATTGCATTTGGTAGGGTTGAAAACCTATGGATTGGCATCAAATTTGTTGAATTTGGAGTAGTTGTAGAAAATGCAAATTTTTTTAATTATTTAAAAAAAAAAAAAAAGAGGTTAAAAGATGAACAAATATTTTAAGAACTATTTAGTGTTGACTGTTGTAGGGTATGTAGGGGGGTATGAAGGTACCTTGTACCATGACCACCCTTATGTTGTCTCGTACCCTAGCCACCCTTGTTGTAGAGGTGGCAAGTGTAGGGCTTGCCCCTCTTGCCAATCTTTAGAACATCATTGGTGACAATATTGTTAGTGGCTCTCCAAGTTTCTAGTGGCCAACCTTTTGCTGCCAAGCTAGTGCTCCACTACCAATTAAGCCACTTTATTCACCGTGTAACCCTTTGTTTTAACACCGCCGCAGGACCATCCATGCAACATCACAGGCTGCCAACTTGCTACTAGGGGTAGAGATCCCCTTCCATTTGTATTTTCACTTGAGGAGGTAGACTTTGGGATGCCTTTTGTGGCCATATGGAGGGATTTTTGTTAGCAATATTTTTTTGAAATGAAGTAAATTTCATGCTCTTTGTAGTGATATAATTGGTTTCTACTCATGGCACCTAGTTTTTCTAGAAATTACATTTTCTCATATTTTTTGTGGGACATTTTCTCATTTGAGACCTTTGGAGGCCATAACATGCTCAAACAAATTCTTTTGTGGGTCCCTTTTTGTGAAAGGGCATGTTTTATTGTGTACTTCCTAGTGGTGATTTGTATTTTTTTTCATTCTATTTTGGAATGATCTTTTCAACATTTTTCCATTTTCTTAGATGCTTTGAAAACTTGGAAAACATGAAAAATATTGTAGTCACACTCAACTTATGAAGTGCCACAAACTTTCTACTTAATCAGGGTGCCTAAATTGAGCTTTTGGGAGGGGGGGGGGTGTGTTAATATAAAAGCACTCAATTTGTAGTATGTAATCACACATAATTGAGAAAAGTTCCATTTTGGTGGTATTTGCAACACAGTTTTAGGCATTTTATTTCATTCTTCTATTGTCATTTTGGACAAATGGAACCATTCATCCTAGAAACAAGGGATAAATAATTTTTGTCTTGAGTAGGATCTTCTACCCTATCTCAATGGACTTGTTTTTGAGCCGAGTGACTATGAACAAAAATGTGCTTGGTTAAATAGTAAACTACAACGGCATGGTCTATGAACTAATATGTTTTATAGTACTTGAAGACATCCTACATCACATAGAGAAGATTGATTGCCCAATTGCTGCCATGGCCGTAATCATATAGGTACATGGAGATCTTGAACCTCCAAAAATTGTGATGTTCCTTTAGAAAACCTTACACATGTGGATATGTCCTATCTACAATCTTTCATACTCACACCACTGATGTGGTAGTTCATGGGATGTGCAATATAGTCATTCAATATGAACTGAGATTCCAACACCCCAAGCAGCTTTGCCACTTGTTCGGACTCACACATCTGATTTAGATATATTGTGGAATAAGCAATGTAGTCACATGATATGCACCATGATTCCATTTCCTCTTGTTGATAGTATAGAGTTTTGAGTTGCTTCATTGAGAACTTCTAGTTATTCTTTGTAACATGACATCTTGTGGGATGTTTATGTTGGTCCTCAGTTGTGTTCTGATTGGTTTGTCCTTGATGACAAAATTCACCTTTGGGTATCTATTGGCATGACATTCACGTGGTCTTGGCGACAGTGGAAAGGTCTATCGGCATGAGTATTTTTCACCGGGGAGAGGTCTTTCCGAATGAGTCGGGTCTCACCAACTTATACATGAGGTGGTTCATCGGCGTAAGTGATCCTTCATCGGCATTGTGTCTTAGCGAGTTTGACTTGTTACATCGACCGACTGGCACATTAAAGATTCACTTCGGCCAGACATATTGCTTTCGGTGTGAAGTCATAGCGATTGTACATTGTCACACCGACTGGTGGTGGGAAGATACATCAATAAGAGTTAGGGTTATCGAAGTGAGGTCTTGGCGAGTGACCTTCGGTCTCGCCGACATTACACATGGAGCTTCACAGGTAGCTTTCGGCAGGACTTCTCCTTTGTTTCGGTGACAGAGGGTGATCCCTATCGGCAGGAGTTATACCGTCGGTATGAAGTGTAGAAACCCTAGTTTCCCCCTGATACTGATTCTGACTGAAGTTTAATGTTTTTCTGACGTTTTTGGGTTTTGTGCAATTTTTGAGTTTTTGGAGCAATAAATGAATGGTACGATTTTTTGCAAGTAATTGAAATAAATTCGATAAAAATAAAATAACTCTGATATGGATAGAAATAGAGTACCAGTATATTTATTCTGATCTTTTGAAATGATTACAAAAATACCCAGAAGCATGCAGGCAAAAAATAATGGAATTTATTAAGAACCTGGCAAATCTGATTTGCAATAAATGCACTGCTGTAACTGGTACGGCTGAAATGATTAATTGATTTCTCTCCCGTCTGGTGTTTCAGAATGGATCTCTAGCAATGGGCGCCTCCAGAAATGATGAAGAAAGAATCCCAAGTAAGGCGTTTTCTCCAGAAAGCAATGGATGGCTCCTTCCTTGTTGGTACGGCCTAAAAGCTGACTGGTACGGCCTGGTACAGGTACGGCCAGGTCTGAAACAGCAACTAGGTTTGTACGGCCTCTCCACAAAACTCTAGATCTCCAATATGAGTGCGCCTAAATGACTGGAAGTTTCCTGAATGCAAATGCTCTGTAACTCTGAAACTATACACTCTTCCCAATAATGGTACGGCTGTACTGTACCAATTTGTACGGCTGGGTCAGTAGCAGCAATTAATGTAAAAAGTACGGCCTTCTTGATCTCTGTATCTAATCTCTGAAACAAGGTGCGCCTGGGTTTGCAATGTGATCCCAGATGAACTTTGCTGAAACTCTGCAACTGAATAAACTCTGAGAAGCTCTGTAATTTCTTCTGGATGAAGAAATTTCTCAACTGGCAATAAATCAGATGCTATTTCACATCCTCTGAATTGCTTCGAAGGAGATGGCTCGTTCTCCGACGATTTCGAGACGAAACCCTAAGGTCTCTGTGCTCTGGCAAGGCCTGATCAATTTCTGATTCTCAAATGTCATAATCCCCCATTTCCCAAGGCAAAAACCCCTTTATTGCACAAAAGTGCGATTTCCTTAATAATAGGGAATTTTAATATATTCACTTTTAAATCTTTAATTTTCTCCATAGTTCTCAGTGAAATATTTTATAATAATTTTAATTCACGAACTGGCCCCCTTTTAATGTTGGGCGCACCCCTCAGTGAGAAATCACTTAAGTTATAATTTTAAATTATAACTTTATATTATAATCATTCATTAATTAATATTTAATAAACGTCATTAAATATTAATATCTTCCTCGTTTCTAACCCGATGACCGATCCGTCTGATGCTGACGAACTCTGAAGTGATTCCTGATGCCGCCACAGCCAAACTGCTAAAAATAGCAGTGGTCCCACTCTGCCTGCCAGGAACTGCTAAAAATAGCAATTCTGCAAAATGTCTCTGAATGAACCCGAACGAAAAGCCAATTGATCAAAACTGCCAATCTGATGCTGAGCCAAGCTCCGGAACGACCCTCTAACCACTCTGTCAGCCTACGAGGGTCTCATGATAGGCCAATCTCACGATCACTGATGCTCGCCAAAAACGGGGACATGACAGTCCGCCCTCCCTAAAATTGCTTGACCCCAAGCAATCTCAACTGCAAACAAACTCCAATCCTCGGAAGGCCCCAAAAAGAAAACTGTGTAGTGTCCCACACATCTCGAACTATCTCCTGTAGCATCATCAATCTCAACTGCGCAATCAATGCCTGGATCCCAAACCCAGAGTGAAAATCTGTCGTGACGGCCCTCCTCAGGCTGCCATTGCGCTCTACGGTCTCCGACTTCACCATGCTGAGGATAGTGAAGTGACCCATTGGGACCCATCCCATACTCGATGCCAAAGCTGTCGCCACCGGGATCCCAATACAATCTGTATCCACATCCATCCGTCATGCAGAGATAAACACTTCTAAAAGCATCTACTATCCTGAATCTCTCTCTGTCTTCTGCTAAATACTCATGGATGTGATAACTGCCCAAACCATCATGCCAACTAATACCATAGTCGCCCTGTAACCATGTACCTGTATGAAACTGCGACATAGAAGTATCAAGCCCTGTCAAATACATATCGGCATGATGTAAAACGGACTGCTGTCCCTGCAAGTAATACCCCGCAAACTGCTGAGTCAAGCACCTGCATCCGCTAATCCCATCTTGTGAAGATGGTAACTCTGCACACAATAATGAATTACTCTCCTCAACTGTACCGAGAGAATCACCCTGTGCACAAGTATGGTGCATCAAATACGAATCATGTATAGGTGGATCAAAGGAAAAACCGTAAGCACTCCTCACCGTGTACACCTCATTGAACTCCTCTGTGAGTCTGGTTTGGAATTGCGATGCACTGGAACAACCCCAAACACTACGATCATCACCCAACCTGGAACTAGTATCAAGAGTACGATCAGCGTCCAACTCGAAGAGTGGGTTATCATAGATCGAACCACCATCAAATTCAAACAATGGATTATTCACAAACTGCACAATCACTCCACACTGATCTGAATCATCCATCTCTGAATCGCTGGAATAATAAATTGAATTGTACTCCTGACTAGGCTCAACCAGCTGCCGATCATAGTCAACTGCATCCGATGAAAAGACTGATTTGCTTCCAGGAGAGGGAAACAAATCATCACAAGTACCAATCTCCCAACTGGATGAGACTCTGAATATCTGCTGTGAAGATGGACAAGTATCGAGGGTTGTCACACAACTCTCCAGTGTATCAACAACCAAGTCACAGGAACTATCACTGAACTGTCCTGCATCACCTATCACAGAACTAATGTCGAGAGGACCTGGTGCAACGCGTGGCTCACTGCAACTCTCCTCTGGTGTACTCATCCTATCTGTATCAACTGCACCTGTGACTGTGATGGATGTAACCACATCCTCAACATCTCCCTCACTACTATGAACCATGGGTGTATACTCCTCACCAACCGCTGCCGTGGAAAACTGAACTATATCCAAAGGTGGTGAAGATTGTGCTAAACTCAACGCCACGGTAAACCTCTCAATCTGTAACTGTGACTCTCGAAGAGCCAACTGGGTGCTATGCAATGAGTCCCTAGTCACCTCCAGCTCATGAGTGAGCTCACCAATCTGTTCTCCTTTTCCCTGCAATGCATCATAACAAATGCAATCCCACTCGAGAAGGAAATCCCTGTCAGCAAGGAGTTTGAGGTAGTTTTGTTTCATCGTTCCAATTGCTTCTCGGAGTGCCTGTATCACTGCAAGGGAAAAACCACTATCGCTGAGCCCATCTGTCAAAGGAGGACCCCAACCATAGGTAGTCAACATCTGACGTGCAACGTCAAAATGCTCAAGGGCGGTGGCAATCATATTGTCATTCACTTGTAGTTGCCCAACCAAATGATGAGGATTCTGAAGCTTACGACCCCCATACAAGATTTCCGGTTCACCATATGCACTATGATATGACGCTGATCCGTCATCGCTCACCGCATGATAAGCAGCATCATGTGTGCTTTCATCCATGCACACCTCAGCATTTAAGTTACTGCTGCTCGGTACCTCAAAGGATGGCTCAACTGGTACGGTAGAAGTTGCTGGTCTGACAGTATCTTCACACGCTTCTACGCCAACAGTGACTGTATGCCCATCCAAAGCACGATCCTGGGATCCCATATCAACATATGAATCCTCTAGCTGGTTTTCAAAGGTCTGATCCGGAAAATCAGACTCACCATGATATAAATTATCTACACCAATTGCATCTGTAGTACCCAACTCTTGAGTCTCTTCACGTGACAACTCAATAGGGTTACTTTGCATCTCTGAAACAGCTGTTGGCTCATGCTCACGCGAAGTTTTACCATCGCTGTCATAAAAATCAGAAGTAGCCTCCATGGTAGAAATTTCTTGGGCCACCTCTTGCAAGGACGATGTAGGTAAATCATTACCCAAGGCTGTGCTAGTGTGTTCTCGAATTAAATCAGCACTTCTATCAAATTCATCACATAAATCTCTGCCCTCTTCATAGGAGACTGAAGATATCAAATCATCATGACGAAATATTGTATCATACCTAGGTGTAGATTCTCGATCCCTTTCAGGTGTAAACAGCTCGTGAGCTATGGTGAGATATTTCTTCCTTGCCAACTCTGTCTTATGGCAAAGACTCGGGTGCACATCCATGTAACTCATGAAAGGAAGTTTTGTTTTAATCTTCTGAGGTAGAATGCTATACTCCTGGAACATGCTAACCACTTCTCTTTCGGTGTTTTGTGGTGTTCTGTCAATCGAGATCCTTCCGCTGATCTCAGGTGATTCTAACTGCCACCTGTCGTTCGCTGTCCTAAAGGTACCAACGAACAAACCCTCATGCTGTTCACCTGTTATAACCTCATCGGGCTCCTGTCTCGTGAAAGTGGGCCTAGTAGGCCTATCTGCTGTCCGTGGCACTGTCCTAGGAGCTCTCCGTGAACCTGCAACACTCCTGTCATCGTCACGATGTGGTGACGGTCTCCTCGGAGTATCCAGTCTCTGAAGTGCAACTGCCAACTGCTGTAATACACCATTTGACTGCCTTTGACCTGCACGAAGATCTCTGAGTGCATGCAAGACCTCTGCACGGCCCTGACCTCTGTTACTATGAAGAAACTCTGTTCTAACATTATCTGTTCTATCAGTCCTGTAATTCCTGTCAGTTCTGTCAGCCATGTTTCCCGGCTGCCAGATCGAACCCTGTTGCCTGTCAACCAAAGCTCGCCTGGATGAATAATACCTGATAAAAACCCAAACTGTTCCGGCTGCAGAAGATGGCTAAACCCTCAGGATGGCAGGATTTAGCTCTGATACCACTGTAGAAACCCTAGTTTCCCCCTGATACTGATTCTGACTGAAGTTTAATGTTTTTCTGACGTTTTTGGGTTTTGTGCAATTTTTGAGTTTTTGGAGCAATAAATGAATGGTACAATTTTTGCAAGTAATTGAAATAAATTGATAAAAATAAAATAACTCTCGATATGGATAGAAATAGAGTACCAGTATATTTATTCTGATCTTTTGAAATGATTACAAAATACCCAGAAGCATGCAGGCAAAAAATAATGGAATTTATTAAGAACCTGGCAAATCTGATTTGCAATAAATGCACTGCTGTAACTGGTACGGCTGAAATGATTAATTGATTTCTCTCCCGTCTGGTGTTTCAGAATGGATCTCTAGCAATGGGCGCCTCCAGAAATGATGAAGAAAGAATCCCAAGTAAGGCGTTTTCTCCAGAAAGCAATGGATGGCTCCTTCCTTGTTGGTACGGCCTAAAAGCTGACTGGTACGGCCTGGTACAGGTACGGCCAGGTCTGAAACAGCAACTAGGTTTGTACGGCCTCTCCACAAAACTCTAGATCTCCAATATGAGTGCGCCTAAATGACTGGAAGTTTCCTGAATGCAAAATGCTCTGTAACTCTGAAACTATACACTCTTCCCAATAATGGTACGGCTGTACTGTACCAATTTGTACGGCTGGGTCAGTAGCAGCAATTAATGTAAAAAGTACGGCCTTCTTGATCTCTGTATCTAATCTCTGAAACAAGGTGCGCCTGGGTTTGCAATGTGATCCCAGATGAACTTTGCTGAAACTCTGCAACTGAATAAACTCTGAGAAGCTCTGTAATTTCTTCTGGATGAAGAAATTTCTCAACTGGCAATAAATCAGATGCTATTTCACATCCTCTGAATTGCTTCGAAGGAGATGGCTCGTTCTCCGACGATTTCGAGACGAAACCCTAAGGTCTCTGTGCTCTGGCAAGGCCTGATCAATTTCTGATTCTCAAATGTCATAATCCCCCATTTCCCAAGGCAAAAACCCCTTTATTGCACAAAAGTGCGATTTCCTTAATAATAGGGAATTTTAATATATTCACTTTTAAATCTTTAATTTTCTCCATAGTTCTCAGTGAAATATTTTATAATAATTTTAATTCACGAACTGGCCCCCTTTTAATGTTGGGCGCACCCCTCAGTGAGAAATCACTTAAGTTATAATTTTAAATTATAACTTTATATTATAATCATTCATTAATTAATATTTAATAAACGTCATTAAATATTAATATCTTCCTCGTTTCTAACCCGATGACCGATCCGTCTGAAGCTGACGAACTCTGAAGTGATTCCTGATGCCGCCACAGCCAAACTGCTAAAAATAGCAGTGGTCCCACTCTGCCTGCCAGGAACTGCTAAAAATAGCAATTCTGCAAAATGTCTCTGAATGAACCCGAACGAAAGCCAATTGATCAAAACTGCCAATCTGATGCTGAGCCAAGCTCCGGAACGACCCTCTAACCACTCTGTCAGCCTACGAGGGTCTCATGATAGGCCAATCTCACGATCACTGATGCTCGCCAAAAACGGGGACATGACATGAAGTCACAGGGAGATTGTTATGTTTCACTGATCGGAGGTTGAATGGGAACACATCGGCAAGAGTGGCGGCATCGATATAATATCATAGTGAACCCTGTGGGTCTCACCGATGGAATACAAATGGACCTTGTCGGCATAGGCATTATGTTGTCTCGGCGAACAGGAATGATCACGTGGGCTTTCGGTAAGACACAGGATGCTCTACGAGAAGTCACCTAGACTATGCTTTGTCTTAGCGAAGGTGGATGAAGAATACATCTCGGCAAGAATGTATTTTTGTTTCAGCAACTCAGAATGGATAAAGTCTTTCGGTGAAACTTAATGAAATCTACATAAGGTCTCCCCGATAACAATTTGTCATGGCGACTCACATGAGAATGAAGGTTACATTTCGGTGAGAGAACTGTTGTGTCTTGCCGACCGCTGATGATGAAATACTTTTCGGTAAGACTCATGAGTTTTGATGTAGAGTCTTGGCGAACCCGTCAAGTCTTGCCGACAAAGTCTAATGAATGGCTTTCGGTGAGAGGTTGGTAATGTCTCGGCGATCAAGTATGTATTGCGGGGTGTTTCGGTATGACTCAATGAATTCGATGGGACCTCACCCCGATTATAAATTGTCTCAGCGACACCGGATGAAAGGATGACTTTCAGTAAAACAAAGCATTATCTACAAAATGTCTCCCCGACAGCAGAATGTCACAGCGACTCATAAGAGATAAAAGGGCTTTCGGTGAAACATAATGTGGCCTGCGATAGGTCTTCCCGACATCACTAAGGTCTTAGCGAAACGCAAAGAACACGGGGCAACTGACAACGTTATAATTGCCTTCGGCATACTTACAGGGTTGTCTCAGTGAATGATTAACGAAGACTCAAACACTGTAGCCGACATGGGAATTTCTAAGTATAGTTGCAGGCCGACATATCATTGGTTGGCATCGAATCTCAGAACGGTTACATGGCAAAATATTCTCTGAGAATTGGGAGGTTATGGTTCTCAGCTGGTGGGCAGTCATGGTTTTGATGAAAATCTATCAGTTACAATTTGAAATCTCTTGATTCAGCGTAGAGATTAAAGCTCTTTGGACAGGCGTTACTCTTGATTTTTACCATCATCTACAGTTTGTCATTATTCAGCTTCATATTCTAAAATTGGCAAGTGAGTTTCCGTTTCGTGTGAAAAACGCATTTTGAAGACTTCTTCATAACATACATACTTGAAACGTATATAAAAACCAGTGTAGATTCTCTGGTTGTAATTCTGGAAGATTGTTCTTTGGCTGTATCAAAAATGTATTGAAATACTTTGTATTAAAAATCTGAAAATCAAAGATGCAGAGATATATTGTAATATTCTTTTCTATATAATATTTTAAGGATTCAATTCAATTATTGAATCCTTAGGGTATTCTGTAGACGAGAAAACAGAGAGTTATGAGCTTAACTGAAAACAGAGAAATCCTCTGAGTTATTATTATTGTTCAAAACGTAATTTGAGGGGTTGGTACTCCTTGAGATAGATATCTCTAAACAAGGGGTTGGTGCTCCTTGAGTGGGTGCTCAAAAATCAGCCCATAAGGCATTGTGAACAGTTGTTTAAAAGTTAAGCCTGCAAGGCATTTCGGGAGTGGTTTTTATACCCCAGGAGGGTTTGCCACTCGGCAAAATCTTGTGTCTCTTTGTTCTTCTGAGTTCTCACTGCTTTACTGTGTTGTTGTTTCAGTTCACTGTTGGGATTATTACTTTTCTCAATTTTGTTTATGAATGATTACATTCAACTCATGAATGATTACATTCAACTCATGAATGCATTAATTAGAGTAATATTGAGATTAAATCTGAGCTATGTTTTTGAATTTTTGAAAATTGGTCAAATCTATTAAGTCACTGATTCACCCCCCCCTCTCAGTGTCATTTTAACTCCAACAATTGGTATCAGAGCGTAGGGTCCTCTAATAGGTTTTAATCACCTTGGATTGATCTTGGTCTTGGAGTTTGTTTTTAATGGCACATTCTCAAGACGGTGCCTCTGTAACCAGAGCTCTGTTATTTGATGGGACAGATTATGTGTTCTGGAGAATCAGAATGGAAGCTTTTCTTATTTCTTTTGATGTTGGTGTTTGGAGCATTGTTATAAATGCTTACAATGTACCGGCCTCTATTCCCGCTGATCCTGCTGAAAAAAAGAGGTATGAAACAAATGCCAGAGCTAAGCATGCCATCTTGTGTGGGTTAACTAAAGATGTGTTCATTAAAGTCATGCATTGCAAATCTGCTCATGAAATTTGGGAAAAACTTGAAACTATATATCAAGGGAATGAGAAAGTCAAACTGTCAAAAATCATTACACTCAAACATTAGTTTGAGGAGTTGAAAATGAAGGATGATGAAAAAGTGGCTGAATAATTCCTAAGAGTTGATGAAGTTGTCAATGCAATGAAAGGTCTAGGTCAAGAGGTTAATGAATTTGATGTGGTTACAAAGGTTGCTAGAACCTTACCATCCAAATTTGAATCTAAGGTTTCAGCCCTAGAAGAAAAGAAATACTTTGATCAGCTTACCTTAGACAGCTTGCAAGGAATACTTACTGCCTATGAAATGAGAACTAGCAAAAACAATTCAACAGGAAAAAAAACTGCCTTTAACACTGAAAAGAAAGAAAAAGTCGAAGTCAGTGAATCAGAGTTGTCAGATTCTAAAGAATCCCATTTTGTTAGAAGATTTAAAAAGGGATTAGGAAAATATAAGGGAAAACTTCCCTTTAAATGTTTTAACTGTGGCAAAATAGGTCACTTTGTTGCAAAGTGTCCCTATGATGATCAAATTTGTGACAACGAGACAACTTATAAATAGCCTAAGAAGAAGGCCTTCAAACCTAAACGAAACTTCAATTTCAAAAAGAAGAAAAGTTTGTTTAGTAAGGATGAATCTGATATTGAATCTGAAGATTCATCAGGTGAAGAAGATGAAACTCTGTTCATGGCTGAAATTACTAAATAAAATGATTGTCTATTGATGTTGAGAAGAGAGGTGAAGTAGATCTTGAAAGTGAGCTGAAATGGCTAGGGGTTAGAAAACTCAAAAACAAGTTCTTACTCAGAATATAAACCAGATCAAGAAATGAGGTCTCTCTGAAAACTCGGCTTGGAAGAAGCTAAAGAGTTGAAAGCATCTTGGAAGGCTATGGCTACAAAGATCAAGAGGAAATTCAAAAAGCTGGAACAAGTAGTGCATCTTAGGAAGGAAATTAAAAAATATGAAAGCACTCTAAAACTGAATGAGATGCTCAGCAAGCAGAAGCTATATAAAGATAAAACCGGTATTGGTTTTGAAAAGGGTGAATGCTCAATTGATAATACAAAACAAAACCCCTCTTCTAAAGTCAAAGGTTCAGGTTCAAATCACTTAGAATTTAGTAAGGATCATGTTTAGTCGTTAAGAGTTAATAGATCTTCATCTGGGGTCAAATGCTTTCTTCATGGACATTCAGACAGATTTGGCCTCAGGGTGAGCATGGGAAGACTGTGATCTAGGTCTGGTGGGGTTTGGGTCTTCAAAGGCACACTGTGGAACGTTAGGCCAGGTCGGATGTTTTAAATACAGTGCTTTTGGACATTGCAAATAGAGTGAACCGATGCAGTGAAACAGAAAGGTAGGGTTTGAAACTGGGCTGTTAACATTGAGCAAACTATGTTGGTTCAAACTGCTTTTCATTCCAAGAAAAAGGACTTATGGGTCCTGGACAGTGGATGTTCTAACCATATGACTGGCGACAAGGATAAGTTTATAAATCTTGAAGATTTGTAGGTGGATATGTTAAGTTTGGTGATAACTCTGGTATTCAAATTAAAGGTAGAGGTTCACTTCTTCTGAATGAAGACACTCCTATCTATGTGTACTATGTGGAAGGTCTTAAGCACAATCTTCTAAGTGTTAGTCAAATCTGTGATAGTGGTTATCAAGTTCTTTTCACTTCGCAGGGATGTGAGATTAAGAACAAGCTTGGAAAGGCTGTTGCAGCTGGAAGGAGGACAAAAGGAAATGTGTACAATCTTCTTGACACATCAAGCAATGACAATAATCAAGGTATGTGTCTAATGGGCCAAATTGAAGAGAATTGGTTATGGCATAAAAGATTAGGACATATAAACTTTGAAAATCTGGTTAGAATCAGTAAAAATCAGAATGTTAGAGGTCTACCAGTTCTTAGCAAGCCAGAAAACTCTGTGTGCAAAGAATGTTTAAGTGGTAAATAGACTAAAATCAGCTTCAAAACAAAAGAACATTCTTCTTCAAAACCTTTACAGCTTGTGCATACTGATTTATGTGGACCAACCAGAAAAAGGTCTATTAATGGTGAAAGGTACTTTATGTTGTTTGTGGATGATTATACTAGAATGATATGGGTCACATTTCTTAAGCACAAATTAGAAGCCTTTGGAAGGTTCAAAATTTTCAGTAAAATGGTTGAAAAGGAATTTGATCTGAAACTTAAATGTTTGCGATCTGACAAAGGAGGTGAGTTCACTTCTCAAGAGTTTATTGATTACTGTGAACAACACGACATTAAAAGACAGAATGCTGCAACAAAAACACCTCAACAAAACGGGGTAGTTGAACGTAAGAATAGAACTGTAAAAGAAATGGCTAGAACCATGCTAGATGAAGCTAAGTTGTCTGATATGAATTGGAAAGAAGCTGTTCATACAACTGTATACATTTTGAATAGAGTGCAGCTTAGAGTGAAATCTAAACACACTCCTTATGAACTTTGGTATGGAAAAACTACTTCTGTCAAACACTTTAAAATTTTTGGAAGTAAGTGTTTTATCAAGAAAGATGATGATAACCTTGGGAGCTTTCAATCAAAGAGTGATGAGGGTATCTTTTTGGGATACTCAACTCACAACGGGGTAGTTGAACATTAAAAGACAGAATGCTGCAACAAAAACACCTCAACAAAACGGGGT
>VDFB02132698.1:0-19341 GCA_007258455.2 Sequoia sempervirens | reverse complement strand
TTTGCTCTTGAGCAAACATGGGCATCATTATTTATTTGTGGTAGTTGACATATTAAGAAAAATGTGTATTTTAATAGCTTGTAAAATATTATCACAAAGAGACAATTGAAATGTTCTTTAACAATGTATGGGAACACTTCGAGCATCCTAAGTCCATAATTTCCGATAAGGATACATTGTTTGTTGGTAAGTTTTGGTCTAGGTTATAGAGTATGGTGGACACAAAGCTGAAGAAAAGTACAACCTTTCTTCCACAAATGGATAGTTAAACATAATTGGTTAGTAGGACCTTGGTGTAGTTCATTAGGGGGTATAACAATAAGTGTCCCAAGATACAAAATAAATCCAAGGTTGCTAGGTGATCTATATTGGTATCGGTATCGGTACCATTTGTTTTTGAAAATAGGAGATGGAGGTACTTGGAGGCATCATTTATCTTTTAATATAATTTAATAATTTATTAATTTGCTAAAATAAAATTGAAAATATAATGACATTGAACTTTCAAAATAGGAGTACTAATAAAGTTCAGCTGTAAAAACATATATGCGAAAGAGTTGAAGACTAATAGTAAATTAAAATATAGTGTCTAAGTGTCAACTTTCAAGATTCTTGACCCAAGAGTTCATACTACATATTGAAATTTAGAAATGTTGATAGCTTGTTAGGTTGATATGAATACAAAAAACAAAAATCAGAAATCTACACTTTTACTCCTACATCTACTATGCCATCAATTTCTAGGTCCTTAGTTATGATGCTCTCCAAATGCTCATCACTTTAAGTTTGTGTTCCTCCGTGGGCAATAGAACTGGGGGTAAATCATTTAGGCCATCTACTTCAACCACTTCATCCACTAAGGCTGCGACTTCTCCATTAGGTGGGATTTGGCCCCATTTTGCTGCAGGAATCTCCTTGTACCTAAGGTCTACATGAGAGAGAAGGAAAAGTGAGCTATGAATGTATACTAGGTTCTTCACTTTCTTTGACCCTAATTGGTTCTTCAGTGAATGAATAAAACCACAAGTGCTCCAATTCCTCTCACAAGATGAAGAGCTGGCTACTTGCGAGAGCAATCTTATTGCAAATGATTGCCATTCAAGATTTTCACCTCCATGGTTCCACCACTCTATAAGGTCTTTCATTGCATGCATATCATATAAGGCTCGCGTGGAAGGAAAATTACTTTGTTCATGTGAAAACTTGTTCCACTAAATCTTGATAATTGAAGCATCCTCGTCTTGGACTTAAATCTTTTTTATTGTAGCCCAAAACCCCTTAATTACCTCTCTATCTTCATATGGAGCCCTCTTCTTGGTCATTTCTATATCATCCCATTTAGGATTTAAGGCATATGCAACACAATGAAGGGGTGTGCTAAATTTGTTCCATCTTTCATGTATCTTTCCTTCTATCAAAGGATATAGAGAAAGATCTCTTACATTTTCTATTTTCTTAATTCTTTCACACATGGACTCTATTTCTTGATTCTTCATAAATTTATCCCGAGCATGGCTTGTTTGAATCACAAATTTGATTGCCTCACGTTTGGGCTTAATAAAATCCACAACAAATTTAACATCAGCCCTAAAATGGTCATCAAGGACTATACCTCTCACCTCTATTGCAGTATTTGATATATATTGTTTCCAAGCCGGCCATGCATCACTAACTATTGTGGAACAAAAAGCTCCTTTGACTACATAAAGAAGGTCAAGAAGAATAAAACAAAAAGCAAACTGTGTATCAATAGTTCTGTGGCGTTCCACGTTGGCAAATTTTCGATAAATGGCTTGTGTGTAGTGATGGCTATATATGAACATTTGTATTTTTATGCCTTTTCAATGAGATCTAAGGTCCAGTAGAACTTGCCAATATTTTTGAGTGCATTATTTAACAAATGCACACAACACAGTGTACAAAATATATGCCTATCCATTTGCATTAAAGAAGCATACAATTGCTGCATCAACCACATCTCAACCTTGCACATAAAATCATTTTCCAATGGGGTTTGAGTTGCTAATGTGCAGTTTCTTGCCAGAATATCCTAGTGCCACATCTTTTTTTGTCACATGAACATCTTTATAAAACTTCAATCTTTGACTATCTATTTTGATTCTAAGTTATAGTAATTGTCCTTGTCATTGAAGCGTGACAGCTCAAATGAGACACTTTCCCCTTAGTTCTTTCTTGATTCCTAAGGGCATCATATCATTCAACTCATTTGGACAAGGATCAACACCTTTTCCAGGTATGTAAGAAATGAGCCCTCATCTTCATGTAAGTAACCTTCCATGATGTTTGACAAAGTTTACATGTGATAGTGGCTGTTCCACCTGACCCCTTCAACCTTGCAACATGATCACAATACTTCCACAGTGGGCACAAACCTTGTATCTCCCCACCTGACATATCTCAATCTGTAACAAAAAGACAAAAGATAAAAATATAAATTATTTGACTTTTGAGCAAAAGTAAAACCTGTTTCAATAAATCATTAATGAATATAGATATAAACAGAAAAACTGCGACTTTTATACACATTTTGAGGATTAAAATCCATCATGAAAGCATACAAGGACTTTAGGTGCTTGTAAACTGTTGTTCTATCATGGTAGCCATTGTCAACTACAAACAAATCCCCCATAAACAACCTAAAAAATCTGTATCAATCCACTGTAATTTCTGTTTTATTTGGGATTCTATCTTGATAAGGACAGTTTTAGTTGGGAATTGTGGAGGATTGCCAATGAAAACTGAATTACTGAAATGAGGACTGCACTTGTGTTAGTTTTCTTTTTGCTTACATCACACTATCACAGTCAACGTTGGTTTATGCTATGACAGAGACAACAAAGGTTTATAATGGAATAAGAGCACAATGGAATATCAATATTGTCATGTCCCTTCTTCAATTAATTTATATTTTTGGAAAAAATGCCCATAGATTTATTATTTTATTATTTTGGACCCGCAATAGATTTATTTTGTATGTTTGGTGCCAAATTGAGTAGTAAATGTATTCTATTAATTGTTGCTGTTGGAAATCTAAAACGAGGAATGGGTTTTCTATCATGTGGCAGCCTATTATTAGCAGATTATTTGACAGTTTTATGACAGCTTGCTTATGGGTAGTAGTTGTCTAATTTTAGCCGGGAATCTTGTAATGGTCATGAAGGGTGAGCATCGTTGGAGGGAAATTATTGAAAATATTATTTTATTTTATTTTTCAGGAGTGAGGCATTGGAATTTGGGTATCCAATTGGCCTTCATCCATCTCTTTATTGACAGAGAATTGCTTCTTGTTGGCATCCAATTTCTATATACAAAAACTTTGTGGAAATTGTTTGAGCACTTGTGTTCATTCATCCATCGGAGGAGGAAACACCTTGGGTGCTGAAATCAGAGGACAAAAGCTTTTTGGTTTCCTGAGAGCAATCTCATTTAGAGGTTGCATTTGCATTTCAAGATTGTTTGAATTTTTTCTAATATTTTTTGGTGTGAAAGTATTCTTTTTCTGGATTAAACTGTGTAAGTTTTGTGTGCATCAACGTTTCGGATCACACTGCATAAGATTTTTCTCCTACAGCTCTCTTCTTCATCCTGATGATGGATCATGGAGTGTGATCCAAAACGTTGATGCAAACAAAACTTACACAGTTTAATCCAGAAAAAGAATACTTTCATCGATATGGACTGTGGAAACCTAATGTCTTTGATTTTTTGGTGTGTTAATTGCAAATTTTGTGAATGAATGAGCTCTAGCATTAGAGGGATTTGATGTAGTTCTGTATATCAGTTGTATTTGCTGTTTTTTTTTTTTTTTCAAATTAATAATAGTATTTTGCTATTCATCATATCCATAGTAATCAATTTCAGCTTGGTGGTGAAGTGCGTGGGTGTGTTTTAGCATATATTTTTGGTGTTTTCCTATTGATTTTGAAAAGAAAGCTGTAGCAAGCAAGGAAATTTTTTACATTTGCATGTTTGGTTGTACATTTCATGTCATTACTAGCACTTTGTTGTATATTTTATCAGTATTAGTCTCAACTTTGTGGTAATTTTTTGTGACTTGTGTGCAAGTATTGTTTGATTTTCCTTGCATAGTGTGGAAAATCAACTGTGGGTGTTTCCAGATTTTATTTTGAAGTTAGAAGTGAATTTTATATCATAATTTATGTTGAGTTTGTTGTTTTATATTAGAGCTGAAAAATTATGATAAACAAATTGCTTGGGGACATTACAAGTATATCTGAATATTACCCATGATAATGATATTAAAATAATGTTTATTTATTTATTTATTAATGCTCAATATTGTAAGATATTGTAAGATAGAGATAAGATCGTCTCCGATCTTATCTGGAGTTTCTTTTTAGAAACTTTCCAGTTTTGTAAATCTTGTAAACTATTTATTGAGCGTCTCGCTCTTGTTAATATCATCAATTAATTTACCAATTACTTGCGAATATGGTATCGAAGACGTGAAATAAATTTTTTCGAAAAATTTATAATCTCTCTTTTTTCGAAATTATTTTGTTTCAAAAAATTTTTGAAAATTATTTTTGGTAATTTCCTGGTGTGTTCTCAAAAAAATTTTGAGAATTTTTCGTTTTTTCGAAGGGCATCATTCGAAAAAAAAAAAATTTTGAATAATTTTCGTGGCTTATCTGAAAATTTTGTGGCTGTGCTCGCGTGTTCGTGGGTTTGTGATCTCTTCGACTCCTGGCCAGTTCGTGACAGTTAGTACCTGGAAGTTGTGGCCGCGCGTTTTTTCTCTGCAATTTCGAGCGCGCGACTGAAGATCTTGACGACTTTCGTTTTTTGCCCGCGTGACCTATTTGTGTGCCGTGCGCGAGGGTTTTTCCTTTGTGACGCTGACGATCTCACCATACTATGATTTTCAAAACACCGCTCATTCTTTGATCGCTGCTTCTTCACTGAGGTCGCGATTTACTGGCTGCGCTTCTTTGCCGCCATTTATAAGATTTTGATCATTGCCGCTTTCGGCCGCTATTTTTCCGCAAATACGGATTCTCCTCGCTTTGCCGCGGTTTCCGCATCTAATTTCCACTTTTTTTGCAAGTTTCTGTAAATTTTCTGAAACTTTAATGGCGGCTAGGGCATTCTGACAAGTCGTCTAGGGTTTTGACCCGTTTTTCGAAGTTAGAAATTTTTTTCGATCACAGATTCTTGGTGGGTTTTTCGAGAGCTCAACTGGGTTGGTCTCCGAATTTTCTGGGTGCATCGTTTTCCGTGCCTCGAATTTTGTGCTATCCGTACACTACTTTCTGCAGTCTGTACCTGAATCTGTCCCTATTTTTTGCATTGGAATTCGTGCCTCGAGTTTCGTGCATCAGCCTCTTCTCAGTACCTCGTTTTTCTTGCCTCGAAAAGCGTGAAGATGGCCAGTTTAAGCAATTTAATGCTGGAGGGCAGCCAGAGATTTAATGGCAAAAATTACAACACCTGGAAGCAGCGGATGTTAAATAATTTTGGGAATTACCACGCTTTGATCGATGATCCTCAAAGAACGGCATTCGGCCCCGGCTGCTGTAAGTGACCGATATTTGATGAGTAGAATCGTGAAGCCGTCATGCTTATTAAGCTTTCGGTTACTGATGATCAGCTCCCTCAGATTCCACTGCGAAAATCAGCTAAGGAGATCTGGGATCACTTGAAGGATATGCATGAAACTTCCGACAAAAGCCGTGCGCTTTTCTTGAAGAATATGCTGTTTTCTATCATGATGGATGAGAAGACAACTCTGCAAGCGCACTTGAATAAAATCCAGGAGATCAGAGATCAGTTGGAGGCGATTGGTCGGAAAATGGAGGAGGAAGACATGGTTGTGATCACCCTGAAGCGCTTACCGAAGTCCTATGAACATTTCATAGAGACCCTCAACATTACGTCTGCTAATGTTGATCTCAAGTTTCCGAATTTGTGCACTATCCTGTTGCAGCAGGATCGCTGGAGACAACAGTTCGGTAGCAGTGATTCATCATCCTCCACGGAGCAGGCCTTTGCAGCAAAAACTCAGTCGAAGCATCATGGGAAAGGTCAGCCTTCACAGCAGAAAGGCTCAAGTCAGCGCTCCACCAGTCCGAAGAAGAAAAATATACAGTGCAATTACTGTCATAAATTTGGCCACATCAAGAAAGATTGCCGTGCTCATTTGGCTTCTGAGCAAAAGAAGCAGGGAGGGTTTCAGAAAGCGAATGTCGCCGAGCACTCTGAGCAGAAGGAATCTACCTTTTATGCACTGATGGCAAAAAGGCCCGCAGACCATGTCAAGTCCTCTGCTTGGTACATAGATTCCGGTGCCTCGCGTCATTTCTCACATAGGCGTGATTGGTTCACAAACTTTCCCCTTGCACTGACTCGCTAATCTTTGAGTGAGGAATACACGCTTGCTCAAGACCGCGACTGCTCGTGTCTGGGCCCAAGTGAGGGATCTCATATTCCTCAACGTATATTATATACCTGATATCGAGCTCAATCTTCTCTCAGTCAGTCAGATCATGCGGCATTCTCCCCAGATGGATGTGGTATTCAGCTCGCATAGATGTTCGATTGTTGATCGAGAATCTCGCACAACGGTGGCCGTTGGGATAGAGGATCATGGCCTTTACAGGCTTGTGGACACTGGTGATTCTCCGGAGTTAGCCTTGGCAGCTAGAAATTCAGCTGTCACCAGTCTTTGGCACCAGCGGTATGGGCACTTGAACGTGCACTATCTCTCTCAGCTTGCTCGGGAGGGACTTGTTGATGGCTTACCTGACATTCAGACTCAGCATCAGGGCGTTTGTGGTGCTTGTCAGGCTGGGAAGCAGCATCGCACACCGTTCAAAGATGGCGACTCTTGGCGGGCTTCTAAGGTACTTCAATTAGTTCATGCTGATATTTGTGGTCCTATGTCTGTTTCTTCTGTAACTGGTTGCAAGTACTTTCTACTTTTTGTTGATGACTATAGTAGGAAAATGTGGGTGTACTTTCTTAAACAGAAATCAGAGGTTTTTAATGTATTTCAGAAGTTTAAGGCCTTAGTTGAAAAAGAGTCCAGTTCTTGTATTATAACTCTTAGGTCAGATAATGGGGGGGAATTATGTTCTCGTGCTTTCTCCAACTTCTGTGATACTCATGGGATAAAACGTCAGTTAACCACACCCTACACTCCTCAGCAAAACGGTGTTGTAGAGCGACGCAATCGTACGATTGTTGAGCCGCTCGCTTCCATGTTGCAACACAGAGTGTCTTACCAAGTTTTGGGCGTAGTCGGCCAATACATCCGGCCTATCTCCTAATAGGTCACCTACTCATGCCGTTAAGGGAAGACTCCAGGAAGTTTGGTCCGTCGCGAACCTAGGATCGGGCCATTCTGAAAGTTTTGGCTCCCTTTGTGTATGTTTGGATTCCAGAGGCCAAGCGCACTAAGCTGGACTCCAAGAGCCAGAAACTCATGTTCACAGGGTACAGTGACAATCACAAGGCATATAGGCCGATTGATATAGACACTGATCGTCTTATCTTCAGTCGAGATGTTGTCTTTGATGAGGAACGAGGTCCATTTCACTCTTCCTCACCTGTTCAGCATTCAGAGGATCAGCCTCTACAGGGTCCTGATATGAGTGTCCGACTTCCATTAGGTCCCCCTGATGGGAGGGATGACGAAGACCTAGTCTTTGATGATGCTCAACCTGAGTTTCCTCCAGATGATCATGCACCTCTCCCTGCTGAACCTGTTCCAGATCCACAGCCAGATCCAGCTCCTCCTGTTGCATCTGATGTTGGCACATCTACTCTCCGACCAAAATGGTGGGCTAAGACTATCAGTGACCTTCATACTGATGAGCTCATTGAGGGTAGATCATCCAGAAACAAGAGCAAACAACAGTCTACAGTGAATTTTGCTCTCATGGCCAACATTCACAGTGTTTATGAGCCTCAGACATATTCAGAGGCAAAAGGGATACCTGAGTGGGAAAAAGGCAATGGAATCGTAATACCGTGAGTCTCTAAGAATCACACTTGTCCTTTCCACCTTCCTTCAGTGGAAGAAGCCCATTAGTCGAAAATGGGTGTACAAGCAGAAGTACAAAAGTCGACGAACTCCTCGACAAGTACAAAGCCCGTCTCGTCAGTAAGGGTTCACGTGAAAGAAGGCATTGACTATGAGGAGATCTTTTGCTCCTACGTACCCAAAATGAGTACCATACGGCTCGCCCTTGCCTTTAGCAAAATTTCAATTTGGTTGGAAGGTCCATCAGATGGATGTGAAGAGTGCTTTCCTCAACGGTGAGTTGAAGGAGGAAGTATACATGACGCAGCCTCCAGGTTTCAAAGTTGCTGGTCAAGAACAGAAGGTGTGCAGATTGGTCAAGGCACTCTATGGCCTGAAACAGGCTCCTCGGGCTTGGTACATAAAAATTGACACGTACCTCACAGATCATGGCTTTCAGAGGTGTCCATCTGACTCGAACCTGTATGTCAAGAATACTGGTAATGAGATTCTACTTCTTGTTGTCTACGTGGATGACTTGATCATTACTGGCAGTTCAGCACTTTTGATCACTGAGATCAAACAGGACTTGTGCCAAACTTTTGACATGACAGACTTGGGCCTCCTGCATTATTGTTTAGGTGTTGAGGTTTGGCAGACAGAGAGCAGCATTTTCATCTCCCAGTCCAAGTATGCTCGCAGTCTTCTGGATAAGTTCCGAATGCAGGATTGCAAACCTACCTCTACACCCATGGAAAAAGGGCTTAAATTGTCAGCTAAGTCCGATTCACCTGTGGTAGATGAAACATTGTTCAGGCAACTAGTAGGCAGCCTCATCTATCTTGCTGCTACTAGACCTGATTTGAGTTTTGCAGTGAGCTACATATCACTTTCCATGATGTTCTGCTGATCATTGGGTAGCAACAAAGTGTGTGCTGCGTTATGTGAAGGGCACTTCTGATTATGAACTTCTTTACACTAGGAGTCATGATCCTAGACTTTCTAGTTTCACAGACTCAAATTGGGCAGGTTCAGTTGATGACAGAAAATCAACATCCGGGTATGTGTTCAGCTTGGGATCTAGTGCAGTCACATGGACTAGTAAGAAGCAAGAAAAGGGCTCTCCTACGTAAGCAGTATCTAGAGCAAGAAAGCAAAGATGTGAGGCAAATATTACGGATGCTTGCCGATATGCAAATATCTCAAGCAGTCCGACTTTGTTTTGTGATAATCGTGGAGTTCTCAAACTTGCCAAGAACTGTCTTCCATGAGCTTAACCAAGCATGTGGAAACTCATTGTCATTCTATCTGAAGTTGGAAGAAGATGGATCAGTTCAGTTGCTGTATGTTCCGACAGAGGATCAGACAGCAGACATTCTCACCAAGTCGCTCAGTACAGATAAGTTTGTAAAATTCAGTGGGCATCTTGGTGTAGTTGATAGATTGAGCATTAAGGGAGGGTATTAAAATAATGTTTATTTATTTATTAATGCTCAATATTGTAAGATATTGTAAGATAGAGATAAGATCGTCTCCGATCTTATCTGGAGTTTCTTTTTAGAAACTTTCCAGTTTTGTAAATCTTGTACATTATTTATTGAGCGTCTCGCTCTTGTTAATACATAAAATAATTTACCAATTACTTGCGTAATAAATTCGAAGTGAAAATAATTCATCAAATGATCCTGACTTTCAAATAGGAGGGGAGGGTGAAGTTGAACCACAACATGGCTCAACCTCAAATACTCAAACTACCACAAGTTCCATTGGCAGTAAAAATGATAGCTTCCCTTCAGAAGTCCTTCAAGAATGGACCAAGGGCCCCTTTGATCCAAAAAAACCTTTAAAACAATTTGCATCCAAGGTAGCAGCAAAGCCTGGGTCAACTGGGGGCACTAGAAAATGGAAGTGTCATCACATGTGTGAGCTTACATGGTTTGGCAGCATTACAAGAACTAATGCACACTTTCTTCTTATTGGAGGCAAAGGTGTAGAAGTATGCAAAGTTGTGGAAAGTAACTTGAAGTATAGGGCTAAAATTTTAAAATTATGGGGTTGTAATGAGGGTGAAGACCTACATCTTCTACGTTGCTACATAATAGTAGGGGTGATCAGATTTCAGCAGTGTCTACTTCTACTTTGCAGAGTCTAAGGCCACCAAATCCATTCAGTTCAAGTGCAGCAGAGCCTAGGGGGAAACGTAAGATGGCATCTTCACAACCTTTAGCAAATTTATTCAATGTGCAAGCAAAGGATGAGGCAGATGATGCCATTGGCAAATTCTTCTTTGCCAATGGCATTCCATTCCATGTGGCTCGCTCTCGTAATTATAGGGAAGTTGTGTCAAAGATAATAAGGGCAGGACAATCATATGTGCCACCAGGGGAGATTAAATTGAGGACAACAATCTTGGATGAAAACTATTCCAAGACTAATATTTTGATGGAGAAGATGAAGAGAACTAGGGTCACAAGTGGATGCAGCATAGTCAAGGATGGGTGGATGGACATTAGGCATCGTCCACTCATCAATATCATCGTTACATCTATAGCGATCCCTTATTTCCTTAGGGCTATTGATTGTTCAGGGCATAGCAAGGATGCCCATTATTAGTTCTAGATCCTCAAGGATGCTATAGAGGAGGTTGGGCCACAAAATGTGGTGCAGGTAGTGACAAATGCGGCCCATGTGTGCAGAGCTGCAAGGAGGTTGATTGAGGCAGCCTATAGACATATTTTCTAGGCTCCTTCTTGTGTGCATGATATGAATAATGCACTTAAGGACATGGGTAAAATCAGCTGGATCAAATTTATTGTTAGTGATGCTAGAGATGTGCAGATGTTTATCTGCAACCATCATACTTCACATGCACTTTTCAAGTCCTTCTCCAAGAAGGAATTCTTGAAGCCTATAGAGACTTAGTATGCATCAGAGAATGCTTGAGTTGCAAGAGCCATTGCAACTAATGGTAATGACATTAGAATGGAACAGATGGCCTGAGTCAAAGACACAATAGGGATTGAGGGTTAAGGAGGTGGTGAAGAATGATGTCTTTTGGGCTGATGCCAAATATATTGTCTCCATCATTGAGCTAGTCTTCAAAGTTATTAGATTTGGGGATTCTAAGGCACCTTCCCTTGGAGAGGTATATGAGTGCATTAATTCCATGCTTGATCAAATGAAGGTTGTTGTGCGAGAGGACCCCACAATGCAATTCTACACCGAGCATATTTATCCAATCATTCAGCATAGATGGGAGAATCTCAACACTCCCTTACACATGGCTACTTATGCATTGAACCCAAAGTGGTACGTGCCAAGGCCCTACAGAATCACACCTATAGAGGATGTTGAGGTGAAGGAAGGGTTCATAAAGGCCATTAACAAAATGTATGATCCTATAGAGGCCAACTTTCTTCGTACTGAGTGGAAAATAATTGCCACTCTTTGGAGATATTCAGAGGCAGCCAAGATAGATTTGGAGACTATGTCACAGGAGGACCCCAAGTTGTGGTGGACTATGCATGTGCCTAGATCTTTGATTAATACTCTAGCCATTCATTTGCTGTCCTAGGTTTCTAGTTCTTCTGCTGCTGAGAGGAATTGGTCTACTTATACCTTCATCCACCTCGTTAAGAGGGACAGGCTTACTTCTAGGAGGGCAGAGAAGCTTGTGGCTGTACATAGTGCCTTGTGTCTCATTGACCGCAACACAACTACATATAAAGAGAGTCCAACAACCAGATGGGATGTAGAGCTAGAAGAGCTAGCACAGATAGATGAGGATGCTACACAGACAGGGCTAGTTGGTATTGGTTTAGATGAGCTTGAGCATTTGGGGTCCCCGTCTGATAGTTCCAATGATGAGGAGATTGGCATGGAGCTTGGGGATGATTAGATCATTAGAGACATTAGGCCATTAGCTATTTACTATTTAGTATTTTGTTTTTGAAGTTTGAAGTTTGAACACTATTGTGTTGATACTTGATACTTGATTGTAATTATGAATCATGACTATGTAATTCAAATTATGAAACATCTAGTTCTCGTTCCAATGTCTATTAAGTTACAAGTATATTTTCATTTTGATTTTCATTGTTTCAATGTTCACTAGTTCAATGAAATCATTGCAATGTTTTAAACTCTAAACTTTACTTATTCCTTAGGCTTTTACAGTTATACATCTTTTTATAACTAATTTTTCAAGTACTATATGTATTTCAGCGCACCACTCCCCCGCCGCCCCCTGTCGTCCCCAAACTTAGCCCCTGTGCCCCTGTGCCCTCGAAACACGTCCCCCCTACCGTTCCCCCATCCTCGTCCCCGAAACTCCGTGGAACACTGCAATTAATTATTCATGCCTTAATATTGAATTAAGATGATTTTGTAGATTTGATCATAATGCCATGTGTAAAAAACTTTGTGGAGACACATTGCACGTCAATAGTAGGTACAACGAAGGTTAAATGCAATTGGTGTTTGAATGAAATCAATGGTGGCATTTATCGCTTCAAATGAAATTTGGTGGAGACAAGAAATAGCACCATTATTTGTACACAATGCCCTGCAAAAGTCACATATCAGGAGAAACAAGCTGATTTTTGAGGGTAAGACTAAAAAGGCAAGAATTGGGAATGAATACAGATAGACTATTATGTACGATAATTTGTGAAATTACAATTGGTATTCATTTTATTTATGGCTTGTTCAATCAATTGGGGGGATTGAATTTTCACTTTTTTTAGAAAATAAAAAAAAATTCTTTTTATCGTCTATTCCCTCTATGTTTTTTCACAAAATTATCAATTGTTAGATATTCAATTCTAAATTGGTATCTATTTATTTAGATGATTTTTTCTTTTTGTTCCTAGATAAAAATTGAGGTAATTGCCTGACAAAAATACGTATCAATCATTGTTTTTTTTTCATTGATTCCTCCCATGCTTACTATAATTAGTTATTTTGGTTTTTTACTAGCTTTGCTTATTTTCACCTTAGTCCTATTCATCGGGTTAAGCAGTATATGACTTATTTGAAATAAAATAAAACCCTAAATAGGAATTGAGATTCCAAGTCAATTTGAGGTACTATGTAGATTAGCTATGAATCCTTACCTATTCTTTTTTAATAAATAAAAATATGATTGAAGTTTTGTTATCCGGAATTGTGTTAGGTCTAATTCCTATAACTTTGGCTGGATTATTTGTAACTGCATATTTACACTACCGACGCGGTGATCAATTGGATATTTGATTTAGGACCATATTATGGTATGAACGGGTCTCCTACTGATTCTGAGGGATCAGATCCCATTAGCTGTTTCAGTTTAAGTGACAAGAAGATCGGATAAAATAAAAAAAGAAGGATCTCGCTCTGTAGGATTTGAACCTACGACATCAGGTTCTGGAGACCTGCGTTCTACCAAACTGAACTAAGAGCAAAAAAGAAGGATCACGCTCTGTAGGATTTTTTTTTGTCTATTCAAAGTGAATGGTCTCATTCTTTGAATTTTCTAGTTGTTTCAAATTAATAGAAGCAACATTGATAAGATAGTCCTTTTCTTGTTGTATTTGAGAGTATCCATTTACCCGAATTTCATGCGCTTGCATTTCTACTTCCTGTAAGCAAGCTTGGGCTTGCTCAAGCTGATTAGCAATTCCTTTATATAGTTCTTCAGAATTCTGAATAGTACTCAATATTTTATGTTTACGGTTATCTAATAGATTACTTAATGAAAGTAGATTATCTATTCATAAGTTAAACAAATTTATAATCTCTTCCCAAACCAAACACGAACCTTTCAATTCATTCGGCTCTCTTGCTCGGATTTTTTTTACCAAGCCTACCCTTTTCGTTCATATTATGTCAAAATAAGATCAATCTATCAAAGACCGAAATCTACAAAGGGCTCTTTTGCCAGAAGGGATTTTTTTATTATCAACAAAGTTGTTCTTTTTTTCTTCTTTTTTCTTTTCATTCATATTTCCTCTTTACTTTTTCTTGAATAAATTCGCTTTTGTGTAGGTCATCAGTTCCACATTTAAACCAAAACAAATTGGATGGGAGATTAGGACTATTTTTCAGTAGATAGATTGAATAATTCCATTGATATGAATGTTATATATCGGATGGACCTCCAACTATGCCTTTGAACCATCTCATATTAGCACAACGGTGGAAAGAGTACCCAGCTGTGCTTCGACTTCAAGCAGTTTAGCTTTAACCATTCTAAAGATTTTCTCTTGTTGGTTGGGATTGGTAAGAAAATTTCCCAATCAATTACGAAATGCTATAGTTCTTCCATATTTCTTTTTTCCCTTTTAGAGGTAATTCGTTGAGATCATGCACTTTTCTATCTACAAAGTGCAGTTGGTTGGATCCAGCTAGATTATTCAAATATACAACTCACACACACTCCCTTTCCGAAATAGATCAGTACACCAAGCACCACACTGAGATTTATTATATTTGTTTGTAAAATATTGGTATTTAACCCGAAACCCTCAGCGGAGGGTAAATAAATTAGGGAAATGAAAGAATCAGTTACATTTTTCATACGCTCTCCCCTCATAGATAAGGATACTTTTACAAAGTTTTTTCTCTGACTCTATTCTACTATTATTCAAAACAATTATGACAAATAAGGATACAATTATGAAAACAAAAAAACTTTGTTTGATCTATCTACTTCTCTGAGTGTCGCAAATCTTTCTGATCGAAACAAGTGAAGTATAAGTCCATTATTTTGGATCAGCCCCTCCCCTATTGGCTGAACAAGAAAATGGATAGAGGGGGTGTATTTAAAATCCCAAAGGATACGTATTTTGGTCTCCGAGATCAAACAAATGGATTAGCAAATACAAGTGCTAGAGCTACAACTAATCCATAAATAGTTAAAGCTTCCATAAAAGCTAAACTTAGCAGTAAGGTACCTCATATTTTACCCTCTGCTTCTAGTTGTCTCGCAATACCTTCAATAGCTTGTCCCACAATAGTGCCTTGACCAACGCCAAGTCCAATAGAAGCAAGGCCTACAGATAATCCAATAGCAATAACAGAAGCAACAAAAATCAAAGGATTCATGGTAATCTCCTCTTAGGTTAATAAATGGTGGATAATATGATAGTTTTATCTATTGATTTGATTGTTCATGTTCAACTAGAGAACAATTTCTTTGAAACAACTAAACTCCAACGAAATGGTATTAAAAATGATGATATTACCTAATAGGTCAATTCTCTACCTTGATATTATAATTTTTTTAAATAAAATAGAGGCAGATGTGTTGTGACCTTTTCACACATCGCCCCATCACAAATGGGGATCCCCAGTAGTCTGCTAGTTTTTAGGGTTTTGTATCCGCGCAGCGGTTTCATGAGATCATCACTTTGAGAGTGTCAAGTCAGTCTTCTGAGAGTCATCCGAGCCAAGTCAGTACTCCATGCTTGAATCAGTGCATAAACGTCATGGAAATGCTCAGAAGATCCGGGAGATGAGGATTGCCTGTGCTTTCGGCCAATTCTGACACTTCCTATTTTTTAGGGAATCTGCTTTTTTTGCTTTTTCATTTTTGGCATTTTTGGCATTTTTGGACCAAACGGGGTTCCCTATTATTTAGGTATTTTGCTTTTTCTATTTTTAGAAAGTCAACCCTGGTCAACGAGTCAACTTTCCATCTTTAGATCCAAAAATCAACCAAAAAATCAAAAAAATCATTGAAAAATCAAAGTGAAAATAAAAAAATCAAGTAAAAATCAGGAAAAGCATGGAAAAATCAGTCAAAATCTGAGAAAAATCAAACCAAAAGCATGAAAATCTAGAAAAATCATTGAAAAATCAGTCAAAATCATGAGGAAAAATCACCAAGAAATCAACCAAAGGGCATGAAGTTCATGATAAAATTTTTCCTAAGTCTGGAAAATCCGCCCTCAAGAGAACAAGTTAAGACATGAAAAAGGTCAGCCCTACTTTTAAGGGACAAGGCAAGGACCTTCCAAAGTCCGCCATGCCTTGAGGAGGAATGGAAAGCCTCCTTCAAAGTCTGCCTTGTCTTAGTCAAAAGGAAAATAGCATGAAGTATGAGGTCGGCCCTTAAAATAAGGGACGTGGCATAGAGGTTCCAAAGTCTGCCCCACCTTGGCAAAGACCCTTCAAACTCCGCCCAGCTTTGGCAAGATGTGTGGAAAATCCGCCTAAGCCTTGAGGAGGATGGCAAAGACTCTTCAAAGTCCACCCTTGACTTGGCAAAGCACTTGGGAAGTCCACCTAGACATAAGGAAGGAAAAAATTAAAATTTTTGCTAAGTGTTTGATGCCTTAAAGGGAAAATCCAAAATTTGCCTAAGTATGGAGGCCTAAAAGGGGGGAAAATTGAAATTTTGGCTAGTATTTTAATGTTTTAAAGGGGAAAAATGTGAATTTTGGCTAAGTGTGAAAGGCAAATGCTTGAGAAAGTCCGCCATGCCTTGATGGAAGATGGAAAGGACTTGAGGAAGTCCGCCTAGGCCATGGCAAAGGAAGGGTGAAGTCTGCCTAGCATGAGAAGAGAAGGAAGATTAAAAATTCGCCTAAGTCTAGATGCCTAGAGAAAAATTGATGAAGTTGGCCAAGTATATAGAGGAAAATGCACATGGCAAAGAGGCAAGAAAGTTCGCCCTTGGCTAGAAGGGATAAATTTTTTTTGTCAAGTACCATGGAATTTTGCCCAAGGAAGACATCCAAACACAAACTTTGCCCAGAGAAATTCGTCCGAGCAAGAGAAAAATTGATTTTGGCATGAGAAAATTTTCCCAACACAACTTAATGTCTATCGTGGCAGAAGAAAATAAGGATTTGGTGTAACACTTATTGACGAGATAGCTAGAATTTTAACTTGGCTAGACGAAAATTGGAATAAATTTGGAAAATAAACTTTTAGCCAAAGAAAAAGGGAGAGAAAATCAAAATAGCCATGGGTCCAACACGAACGGGTTGGAAATAAATTAAAATATTTTAATATTTTAATAATTTATTTCCAAATACTTAGAAATTTAAAATGCCTTGGACAAAATAAAATTCGCCAGACATGTGTCGGAGGAAAATAAATTGCCCCGGACAAAGATAAAATCCATGGGCAAAATTAAATTCGCCATGAATTAAAACTTGGAAAATCAAATTTAATTGGACATTTATTTATTTATTTTTAAATTTCGAAAAATCAAAGATAAACATCTAAGCAAAAATTGAATTTTGGAAATCAAAGAGATTTGCCTGGATAAGATCGGCATGGAGTTTTTTCGAAAAATAATGGAAACTTGTCTGTTTGAAGAAGAGAAAACAAATCGAGATCGAGAGAGAAGAAGGCAGTTGCTAAAACAAATCAAGTTCTTCAGCATTATAATGAGTTTCAACAACTCATTTTTCACAGACACAGCTGAAGAGAAGTTAATCTCTCGAAATTCTAAGACGATCAATCCTTCTGCAGGCAAGATTGATTTTCTCAGAGGAAGGAATAATTTTATGCTGGAGAAGTAATTTTTTCCGAAGAAGTGAAGAAGTCTTGGCTGAAAGTCGAATTTCTTAGCAAGACAGGCGCACCTGGTCACTTGATTTTTGACTGAATTCTCAAAGTTTAAATCTGATCTGCAGCCGGAAGCTCTTTCCTGAGGTTTGAAGTTCAAATGGATAAATTCGCCATTCTCCTTTTGTCTTTTCCATCTTGGCTAAGTTCTGGCTAAAATATCAATTAAATTCATTTACTTTCAGCTTGCTTTTTCGTAGAAGTTTAATTATTTAATGAGCTGAAAGTAAAATATTTGAACACAAGGCACGAGGTTGAACTATATTTTTAAAGTCTTTATATTAATGTTAGTATTTTTTTACTGCAGGTTGATGACCACGGTGGGCAAATCATCGAAGAAGGCGCCGATGAAGTTCGCCAGCAAAGGCGCACAATGAGAGTTGAAAATAAATTCAAAGTGGAAAAATGTTGCAGACATCGATCTGGGACATGTTGACTTCATAGAATTCAAGAAAAGAGTATATGGGTAGGACGGACTTCCAACACCAATTGCCAAACGAATGGTGAGAAATGGAATTTTTCAGGTAGTTGGATTCCCGCCTGCGATGGACTGTGCTGAGCTAATGGTAGAATGTGCCATCCACTACAATGCTCAGAAGAGACAAATTATTGCACCTGACAGAAGGGTCTTGGCTCACCTTGGTGAGGTGGCAATTCAGGAGACATTTGGTATCCCAACACATTCCCGTACCACCTACAAAACCAAGGAGGAAGCCAAGGGATTGTATGACAACTAGTCAGAATTATGCGCCACAAATGTTAATAAGGCATGGCTGGAGAAGCCTAAAACGTCAATAAAGAAGATGCCTAAGAGGCCATGCTGGACATACTTTAAAGAAGACTATGGGGACATCATTTTGATGCTGAACAGAATAGCTGGCAACCCACAAGGTGCATATTTTGAAAATTGGATGTATTACTTTATGGATGAAATCACTTCCGGCATAAAGATGTTCAACTGGTCTCGAATGATAAGTAACAATCTTCATGAGCAGTTGGTCAATTTGGAAAAGACTAAGTCTTTCCACATGAGCTCGTATATTGTTTATTTATTGGCCAGGTCATATAAATACCTAGGACTAGTTTGCAAAGGAAAAGTTGGCAACGGAGAAAATGAACTCAGGCCTTATGATTGCTACCGGCAGCTTTAGCTAAGAGAGAAATCTCATTTCAGGCGGGTGTACGATGCTTTCTTAATGTATATCACAAGAACACTTCAAGGAGGAGTGCATCAAAGGCTGAGTCATGAGGCAAAGAGTTTGATCAGTAAATACAGATCCTGGTTTATCTAGTTTCCATTTACATATGTCAGGATCCAGGGATTCACTGGAAATCCCTACAAGTTGCCTATCTATCCAACAAACCGAATGATCCTGCTTGAAGTTCTGAGGCAACTGGAAGAATACCAGAACATACAAAGGCTAAGTAAGAAGGCGGCTGTTACATTCCCATTCTTTATCGAGAATATGTTAGAACCCTGTCCGTCAGCGCAAGCAGCTGAGAGCGCCAGGTTGGAAATCTAGTGGTACCCGTTCATAGCCTATAAGTCCAGGGCCAATTTTGACCCACATTATCATATCCGAACAGTGGATGGGAGAAGGTACAAGCACAGAGTGGAAGTGGAGGACTTTTGGGCGAACATCGTTGATGAATATGAGGTTTGGAGAAGATTATGGTCTAGAATACCAATTGACTTCATGAGGGCGATCAAACTTTGTCGGGTGCCTGATCAGTTGCAGGACGATGGGAATTATGTCCAACCGCGCTTCGAGGAGAGC
>VDFB02132697.1:0-23588 GCA_007258455.2 Sequoia sempervirens | reverse complement strand
AAACATGGAAGTTTTTTCCTTAACCAAAAAATTGAAATCGGCTTTGAGAAAAGGAGATCCCGATTTTAATAAACAGGATCCTGATTCTTAAAAATCAGGATGTTGTTCAGCTTCGGGATCCCGAGCCTGACACGGAACGGGATCGCACTTTTTAAAAATCGGGATCCTGTTTCCCATAGGATCCCGAACCAATGGAAAAGGCACGGGATCCCAATTGCCACGAAACAGGATCCCGATTACTACAAAACAGGATCCCGATTTCTACAAATCGAGATCCCGTTTTGTAGAAATTGGGATCCCGTTTTATATTGCTATTTATTTTTAAAAAAATAAACAGAGTTCACTGCACAGCAGACGGGACCCCGAGTACTGGTGACAGCGACCCCCACAATCAGCTACAGGTACCTGCCTATGTCTTATTTTTTTGCATTTTTCTATTTTTAATTGAAATTGTGAAGAAAATAAGTGAATTTAGCATGTTTTTTTTAATTTATTTCATGTTTTGAGCATTTTTTTAACTATTATAGTAGAAATGAATAATTGTAAAAATAGATGAAAAAATGCAATGAAACTTGAAGGTTTTTTAATAAAAATGAAAAAATGAACCTTGATTGTGTTTTACAAACAAAATTTAACTTTTGAAACCTAAATTGCTCAATTAAACCAAAAAAATTGAATTTGAAACTTAATTGAAACAAACAAAAAAATTACATTTCAAAACCCTAGAAATCAAAATGAAATAAAAACATTGCATTTACAAATCCAAATCAAGCTTTTTGAAACCCTGAATTCAAATCAAACGAAAAAAATTGAATTTGAAACCCTAGTTTGAATTGAAACGAAAAAATTGCATTAAAACCCTAATTGTTTAAAATTGAAACCCTAAATTGAATTGGAACAAAAAAATTGTTAAACTCCTAAATTGAAATCTAACAAATCATTTTGATTTTGAAAACTAGGTAATTCTTTGAGCCAAAAATTCATTTGCATTGCTTAAAATGTTTTAAATTTTATTTGCTTTGTATGGAAAAATGATATATATTAAACTTCTTTAGTTTCAATGTTAAATTATAATTAGATTAGAAAATAATATATGTTAAAGAATAGTTAAAATTCATAAATTTTATCTTGATGTTCGCTTGCAAATTTAGTTAGCAAATTCGTTAATCTAAGTGCATACAATTGATTCTAATTGGCACTAACTTGCAAGTCTAAATTATGCCAAGGGCCACCCAAACTTCACCCTAAGTTTGCTAAACCCTAGACCCCGAACTGTAAAATCTAAACCCTCAACACTAAAGCATTTGAATTTTGTCTTAGGACCTTAAAACGAAATTTGGTTGCCTTAAAAAACCCTCTATTGTCACCATTTAGTAGAGCTTTTTGTAATGTTTTCACTTATTTGAACACATAATATAAAACCTTTTGGTTTCTACAAGTTTATGAAGAGTGGATGATCACTCTCTATGACAATTAGACATGATCATTAGGGTTCTAAATCACTGGAAGAAAACTGAGAGCGTGAGTGAGAGTGCTATGGTTAAAGTTTCTTTCATTGGACATACCTAAAATTATGTAGGTTCAATGTCAAGAATGGCTCTATTTGGTAGATTTATGAAAACTATTTTGAATATCTAGAATGCCATAAAAGTATAATTATAGCAATTCCAATTGGAAACACTTGGGTACATATATATCATATGAAATTTAAATCTAGTAGGGTGTCTATTATATAGGAGAGTTGATAATACATGGAAAGAGGTTTGTATGGGAATATATGTATTAAGAAACACATACCACATGACCTTTATAGGATTTTTAAGATGTGATCCTAGATAATAATCCACCCATTCTCAATCATAATGGATTCTTTAGCAATTAAGAGAGATTCAATAACCATAAAATTACCTATATTTTGATACTATATAGATTTGTGTGGAAGGATAGAAATGCATCAATAAGGAGACCAATATGGAACCATTTAACACCTAGAAGGTACACCTATTACATGGGAAAGGGAGAAGGTGCATGATGATAGGTTGGAGGAACTACATGCTATTATTACAATTTAGAGATAGGAGGATGATTCATATAAAAGAAATATAATTAAATATTTATATTATTTAATATATTATATTTAATAAATATTAATATAATATAATATAATAAAATAATATAAATATTTAACATCACAAAATATAATATAAGATTACAATTAAGGATAGGTGATGTTACAATTTACTTGGGGTTTTAATGAGGATTAGGCTTAAGATTCAATTAGGTTTGTAGTAAATAGTTAGGTTACAATTAGGAATATATAATAAATATTAATATAATTATAATACAAATATAATATAATTTAATATGATATAATATAGGAATACATTTAAGATTAGGTAAAGGTTATAATTTAGTTAAGTTTCAATTAGGTTTACAATTCAATTAGGATATGGTTAGGGGTGGGGATCATTTAGCATTCTATTATGGTTAGAGTATGGGTTACATTTAAGATTATTGTTATTTTTGTGATATGTATAGATTGATTCATTTTTAACATGATACTTTTTTTTATTAGAGGGGTAAACACTTTTGACCCAGAGTTAGATGGAACCAATGAGGCTATAGTATGACTAAATTTGGACCTCAGTAGACATCTAAATCCCCTTAAGCCATCCTATCACCCTAAATCGTAAATAAATTTCTTAAGGGGTCCCAATATGACAAATTTCTCTTAAGGGGATCAAAGAAGTTTTTAAAATTTGGTGAAGTTTCCCAAGGCAACCAAATTTAATAATAATAAGATCGTGCAAGATTATAATATGAATGAGATTTCATGATCTAGGTTGGTCAGTTGAAACAAGAGTAGATCTCAATCAACTATTCCACAAGAAAATGTTCTTCACTAACTTGCAAGTTCATTAAATATTCCAAGGGTCACCAAAACTTTACCCTAAGTTTTGTAAACCCTAAACCCTGAACTCTAAAATCTAAACCCTAAACACTAATCCATTCATTTTGTCCTACCTAGCACCTAAAGTGAAATTTGGTTGTCTTAGGAAAATCCACCATATTTCATTCCCTTATGCCATGTAATTTTTTCCTAGGATCTTACTACATGTGCATCCCCTTAATTATCCTATTACCCTAAACCCTGAACTCTAAAGTCTAAACCCTAAACCCTAAAGCCATCATTTTTTCTTTAAAGGCTCTTAATGAAATTTGGTTGCCTTGGGCAACTTCACCAAATTTTATTCACTTGATCCATGCCATTTTCTCCTAGGACCTCACTAGACGTAAATCCCCTTAAGCCATCCTGTCACCCTAAATCGTAATTACTCTTAGTGGGGATCAAAGAAGTTTCAAAATTTGAGATCAAAGTTGCCCAAGGCAAACTAAATTTAACAATAATAAGACCTAAGATTATAATATGAATGAGATATCATGATTCAGGTTGGCTGTATTTGAAACAAGAGTAGATCTCAATCAATCCATTCCACAAGAAAAATGTTCTTCACTAACTTGCAAGTTCATTAAATATTCCAAATTCTAAACCCTAAACCCTGAACTCTAAATTCTAAACCCTAAACACTAAACCATTCATTTTGTCCTACACAGGATCTTAAAGTGAAATTTGGTTGTCTTAGGAAAATCCACCAAATTTCATTCCCTTATGCCATGTAATTTTGTCCTAGGATCTTACTACATATATCCCCTTAAGTTAACCTATTACCCTAAACCCTAAACTCTAAAGTCTAAATCCTAAACCCTAAAGCCATCATTTTTTATTAGGCTCTTAATGAAATTTGATTGCCTTAGGAAACTCCACCAAATTTCATTCCCTTATGCAATGTAATTTTTTCCTAGGATCTTACTACATGTAGATCCCCTTAAGCTATCATATTACCCTAAACCCTAAACTCTAAAGTCTAAACCCTAAACCCTAAAGCCATCATTTTTTATTTAAAGGATCTTAATGAAATTTGGTTGCCTTGGGAAACTTCACCAAATTTTATTCACTTGAGCCATGTCATTTTCTCCTAGGACCTCACTAGACGTAGATCCCCTTAAGCCATCCTGTCACCCTATCGTGAATTGATTTCTTAAGGGGAGTTCCAATATGACATTTCTTAAGGGGATCAAAGAAGTTCTTAAAATTTGGTGATCAAAGTTGCCCAAGGCCCAACCAAATTTAACAATAATAAGATCCTGCAAGATTATACAATATCAATAGTTAATTGTATTTCCATTCAAGTAACATGTGACTTAGACATATAAATGAGGCTTACATATAATTTTATCATTTGTATTCAATTATTTAAGGCCATTATATTGAATGGTTTAAAGGTATTTCCTAAACATGTATCTTACATCTTGAAATTGCAAATCTAATGCAGGTTCACTCATATCTTAAAGATCACATGGATCCATTCAATAATATTCGCAATCCACCTCCACGCCGTCCATCTCCAACACCTTCACCTCCACCTCCACCCACCTCACCTCGTCCCCCACCTCCAACACCTAAAATAAATGAGCATGCTCGTTTGCAAGCACAAATCAATGCTTCTGCTAGAACCATCCAAGATCAAATCAAAATTATTCAAAATGAAGAATGTGTTGCACCTCATGTGAGGATGTTTGCATCTAGGATGCAAACCCTTGTTGATGCTATCAGGGCTATGGATGGGATCGTAGATGAGCATCGACAATGGCTAGAGGAGAGGAGAACTCCCAATTTTGAAAAGGAAAACACAAAGAAATGAAGATCTATGCAGTAGAGAGCCACAATAGTTTATAAATTAAAATAATGATCTTAAATAGTTATGAATTTATAAATTTGGTGAATGATGGATATTTTGTGTGATGAATTTATAAATTTGGTTCCAAATGGATATTTTTAGTGACGTGAATTTATGATTTTGGTTCTAGATGGATATTTTTAGTGACATGGATTTATGAATTTGGTGGAATTTATGAACTTATAGTGACTAATATATAATAGTATATATTTTATGACTATCTACTAGATCATGATTTCTCCTGCTGAAAAATTGTAATATGTGTGTGTGTGTTAGACATAAAATGATTTTTTGTGAATGTTTCAAGTTTATTGTTTAGTATGTGTGTGCATGTATTAAAAATTTGCATATATAGTTCTTAAATTTTGAAATTTGTATGCATGTACATAGTTTAGTTTAATGATTTGTACGCATGAAAATTATGCATCATATTTTTTATTTTAAATGTACATGTACATATATTTAATTTTAAATTTTGTATGGACATGCTCTTGAGTTGAACAATCAATGTATATATATGTGCATTTCAATTAAATATATGATCTTAATATATATGTTGCTCATCCTATTTCAATTAAATATATGATCTTAATATATGTGGAATATTTTGTATGATTTAAAATGCAGGTGCACATTTTATATTGGGCATATCATGGATAATGATTTTAACATTGATGATATCATCAATCCACCACCTCGACCATGACCACATCCACCTCCCCTCCACCTCCACCTCTCCCTCAGCCTCCCTCCTCCACCTATTATACCGCTTCCAACACCTATACCATCTGGCCGAAACAAGCAGAGACCGAATAAGCGATCAATTTGAATCATACAAAATCAAATCAATGCTATCACGAGTCAAGCGTGGATTCCTCCACATAATGAGGCGTTTTTTTTCATTAAGCGATGCAAAACTGTTATTATTGATGCCATCAGGATGATCGATTCTGATCTTGATAGGAATCGACGAGAGAGAGAGAACACATGAGACAATTTTATTCCAATGGTCTCTCTTACAAACAAATATTAGACCTTAAAAATATGAAAGCTCATCTAGCCCCCTACTTTCTTGACCGGATTACTTTCGACAACCCATTTCCACCCAACAAATCTAGAATATCCATGAGGTGGTGCATACATCCGCATATGAGTGCACATTTTTGGGATCGATGGTATATGGTTTTTGATAGTCCCCCACATGCTAATTGGGAGTGCCCATTGTATTTTTTGAGAAAATTGTATGTAGAGTCTGTTTTGGGGAAAAAGCCCAATTATTTTGATCATTTCAAGGTGTTGGTGGTGGCATGCCACAACAGAGATTAGGGGCAAGGGTTGATCCCCGACACCCCATGCATACGCAACCCCTTATTGTTGCTCCTGGTCCTCCCATTCCTGCACGTGTACATCATCAAGCTCTGGTCTCAACATTAGGTTCCCTTAGTATACTCGCAGGAGACCTTGATCAACATGCTTCTGTGATAGCGAGTGGGGAGAATAGAAACGATGATGATGATGGGGGATTTTTTTATGGAGCTAGTCCGAGTAATGCTCCAAGAGTGTCGAGGCTCGTCCCCCATATATGTACTAGTTTTCATCAAGTATGCTATGGACCTGATCAGGCCACACCTAGTTCAGGTGGCTCATCTGGTCGCATCAGTTCATTTGTGAGTTCCTCATAGCAGACCATCACCCTGAGGACACTACAACACAGGTATAAATATCCATCTAGATGTACGTTCATTTTATAAGAATTTTTATGGTTGTATATATCAAAGAAAAGTTTGCAATACATTTTAGCAATCAAATTGTTTGGTGTACAAATGACACTAACGATGCAAGGGCAATCATCTGTTCCGTGAGTACATACATCGACACCGATCGTACTCGGCAACCCTTATGTGGTATTTTGATTTCAATTTTTAAAATTATATATGAAATCATAAATTATTTAACTTGAGTTTTAAATTTATAATTGAATCACATATATGTTTGAAATATTTATGTTGGTTTAGGTGAGTCAATCGGCATCCATGTCGATTCCTCCTGAGGGATTTTCAAGCACTCCTCCACTATCGGGCATCGTAGATCAGGGGCAAGTACATTCATATTGTAAATTTGTTTAAAGTTTACATTAGTATAGTTACAATTTTATGAGTTTTGAATTCACTAGATATATGAAATGCATGCATGTACACTTGTAAATATTATAAGCGTTAAATGTCTATGTACACATGTATGTCTAGGATGATACCACAATAAGAATGGGCATTGGGAAAACATTTGATGTGCAGGTTACTCATGGGGCCAGCGATTTCCCAGTTGTTTACAAAGAAACTTTATACACAAAATGTAGAAACTTGAATATATATATATATATATATATATATATATATATATATATATATATATATATAAACATATAAACCCTAATTCAATTGTACGTAGCACCTGTGATTTTGATCTTGGACTTTGTTAGTGCAACTTTTGTACGACTAGGACATGGATTACCACTAGGAGGGACATATTATAGAGGCAGGTTCAGGATCAAATGGTAATTTAATTTTTATTATATTTAAAGTCAATTATAAATTTTTAAATTGAATATATATATACATAATATGAGATTTTTTACATATTCTTTTTCTTTTATAGCATGAGACACATCTTGCAGTTGAGCATGTATAGACAGGTCCTGGAGAAGAGCCCAATGCACAACCTCAGAATATGGTACAATTAAAATATGATAAATTATAAATTAAATTGAATTAAAAAAATGAAAAATTTGTAGAGTTGTACATCTAATTTCAAATTTCTTTGTATTGTTTATGTAGGTGTTAGAGAATTTAGGGATTGCTTGGTGCACGAAAGGAGCATCAGGGCAGTACATGTAGCTGATAATTTGAATTTTTTATGATGGATTATAAATTAGGGTGTGTTAAATCTTTTTATTGCCTTACATCAGTTTCATCTTTTCTCTTATCTACCAGTGTTTCGAGGTCATCCACACTTAGTGCATGGGTGTAGTAGTCTCTTCATTATAGAGATGTAGTACATGACCTAGAAACATGTGATTTTATGTATTTATATTTGTTTATTTAAATTGGACTATATTTTCTTGTTTCTCATGTATACTTTCTGTTGGGCCCCGTTATTTCATCGCTTAATATATTTGGTTTCATGCACTTAATATGTTACATAAATTATGGACTTTATTATTGTTTGAAATTTTAATTTACACATGTACATTTATGCATTTTATGTTCATAGTCAAGACATTAATATAGGACATTAATGTGAAATTTAGTGATCTCATACATGGATTAATATAGGACATTTTAATATAAATTTATACTTTGCAAATTTAGTGATTTCATACATGATATACATGATATGTGCATTCAATAAATAGCGATAATTACTCAATGAACTTATTCAATTCACATCAATCAATAATCAGTCAATAAATCATAATTTACAAACAAAAGCAATCTATTTATATACTAGAAAGGATAAAATTTTAAGAAATAAACAATACCATAGAAGATTAGAGAATAAAAGCATTAATAAATACTATAAATAATAACATCTAACACTAATTTATAAGTTTTCAAAACAAATAATGACGTCTTAAGGGGTGTCTAAAAGGCCAGAATAGAACGCCTTAAGGGATGTCTTAAGGGGTTATAATATAGTCTTAAGGGGATGTCTAAAGGGGTCATAATAGAACGGTTAATTAAGGGATGTCTTTAGGGTCTTAAGGATGTCTAAATACCAAGTAATAAAACGCGGTTAATTAAGGATGTCTTAAGGTTATAATATGTCTTAAGGGGATGTCTAAAGGGGTCATAATAGAACGCGGTTAATTAAGGGATGTCTCTGTGGGTCTTAAGGATGTCTAAAGGGGTCATAATAGAACGTGTTAATTAAGGGTATGTCTTAAGGGGATGTCTAAAAGGGTCATAATAGAACATCTTAAGGGGATGTCTTAAGGGGTCATAATATGCCTAAATGGGATGTCTTAAGGGGTCTTAAGGGGGTGTCTTAAGGGGATGTATTAAGGGGTCATAATACATCTTAAGGATATAATTGATTTAACAATAATGTATGCATGCTATTTAGTGATTATACACATAAACATAAAGTTTCAAAGTAGGAAAATATGCACATTTAAGAAACAAAATATATAGAATTTTGATTTAATACATAGAAGTACATAGAGTATGTTTAATTTTATAAGTATGTATGTACATATATGTCATCTCAAAACAATGTTTACAAAATTTGGATATGCCATCTCAAGAACATCTCAAACTCGTGGCTAGAATGTAGTAGGTCTTTGCACCACCTGATATCAAAAAGGTACAAGCAATATCAATGAAATCATCAAAACATACATATTTTAATTTATATAAAACTATCTATATGTACAGAACTCAAGTACCTGCATTTAAAAGTATTCCACACATGTTTGTAGGTTGAATCCGTGCATCCTCTCCTTTTGTTTCAAAGTATGAGATCAATGCAATGATGGCTTTAGGATACAAAAATGACAATAAATCAATTTTAACTATTAATGTCCAAGAAATATCAATATGTAATCAAACATGCATTTAAATATAATTCCAACTAATAATTAACATTTCTACCAAGCATTCCATGCTGTCTAGGGTTGAATCCCATGGACTAGATCCTTTTGTGATTATGCCTTAAGGATATATAAAGGACACTTAAATCAATTTCAACTACTAACACACTTGACCAATGTCAAAAAATGTATTTAATGTATTTAAAAGGACAAAATAAAACTAAAACTATATTTACCTGTATTTACTTATTCCATTGTACCATCTACATCCTCTCTTTCTTGCAATGCATCTATGATTATCTCATTCTCTTCCATGTAGCCCATTCATAGCAATTTTTTTGAAGGTCTTCAATGACATCATTTAGTTTTATATATTTGTTGCCACCACCAAATGTGAATAATGCATAATCTTTTATGTGTTTCATAGTCTTCGAATGTAGGTAGACCATTCTTTCTTCTCAAGTATTTTCGTAGCCAAGTGCCAACAACCACCACCCATCCTATTGGAAAACATGTTCAAAAACCACCATCAAATAACTTCTCAAAATTTACTTAAGGGGATCAAAGACTTGTTATAAAAAATTGCTTAAGGGGATCTAAAACTTGTTATCAAAATTTGCTTAAGGAGGTGTCTTAAGGGGATCACCGTACTTGTTGGATAATGAAATCCATCATCATCTTCTCGAGGTGTTATCAACTTATGTTTAGTTTCTACACAATGAGCCAACCAATATTATGTTTTCTCTTCATTCCCTCGTGCAATAATAGCATACTAATGTCTCCGGCCAACAAAATTTGATTTAATAACTTGCATATCCATATAAATAATTTAGTATTACAAAATAACTTAATAAAGTGAAAATAAATTGAATTAAAAATTACCTTTCTCTTTGTACAAGGTCCTAAACACAGCCATAATCTTCGATGCAAACAATTGATCATTTTCTCAATAGTTCTTTTCTTCATTGATTATGTGCTTCCCCGCAGTGTCAACGATCTTTGCTACCACCGCTCAACCCATTCTATATTTTCACAAGCTTCCCAATCTCCGAGATACAAACCTGCAAAACATGCAAGCTCCCTTTTCCAAATAGTCCATGTGCTTGCTGTCACACTCCTAAATGAATGCCATTTAGTAGATCCACTAATTGTCTCACAATCAACTCTAGATACAATGTTTTCTTCTTCCACCAACCAAAAGAATTGATGAACTGTAGAGTAATCACTCAAACCAGGTGCAGATAATCTTCTATTACACCAATCCACAATCTCATGTGCATTTTTAAATTTTACTGAATCCTCGAATTTTAATTGTTCTCTAGCAAGAATTCTTTTGACACACGCATCAGCTCCATCATGTTCTCCTTTACCATGCCCAGCTTCAAAAAAACTCCATATATGTTGGACATTAAGTTCCTTGTGAACCCTACTTAACCAATAGAACATTCTAGCATTTTTGAACTGCCCCATACAATTATCTGACCATATGAAGTTTTCTTTCATATGGATTCCTCTTTCTCTTAAATTTTTATAAAATATACTAAAACAATATTGAACAAACTTTGATGAGTGTAACCGATTGTCACTCAAATAAAAATGATACTCCTTCAAAACTTTTATATCATCCTCAGTGCTATCATCTGCATGTCTATAAACAATATGGACAAACATAGCTACTTGCATTGAATTATAATATTGAGATTGAATTTCCTCTTGCAGAGCGAGAGTATAATTCTCTGCAAAATCAACCACTGAAAGTATAGTACCAATTGGAAATGTGTTTCTATATGCACGAAATTGGCCATCAAGCCATTGAGCATGTTCAGAGTGCATGACATATTTTGGTACAATTTTATTATTAAATTCAGTCATAAATGCATGCACACTAACTTTTTTTGTAATTAAATCACAACGCTTTCCTATTTTTCCATCTTTTAAAGAATAGTGAACATTCCTAAATCTTTTGACATCTACTAATTGTTGTCTAAAATCATGATCAACACTTTCATGCAAACAAATTCTTAAAAATGAAAGATTTCCACAGTTAATGCATTGTCTAGAAATACAAGAACTTAAATAAAATAATTTGTCATTAGATTTTTCACAAAACAAGCCTGAAATAAACTCTCTTATTACTTCAAGTGGCATATCAATACCACAATCTTGTATAATCATGTTAGTATGCAAGGTACAACGTATATATCGGAAAACATCATAAAAATAACAAAATCGAACATGTATTTTACAACAACAAGATATTCATTTCTTATTAATTTTTACATACCAGGGTTTACATTTTTCAAAAGACCTTTGACTTATTTTAATATTACCAGGTAACACTGAATCACTACAAAATTTTCTATAAAATTCAATTTGTGTTGTATCTAATAGGAGTTTTGGGTGAGGATCACGAACTTTGGACCCCCACCCTTAATTTTAAAACATCTCTAGCATTAGATGAAACCCTAGTATTATCATATCAATATTTTTCGATCAAAGATTTAATTTCAACATTCAATTTTATATCGTACCTCTGTAGTCGTCCACTAAACTCCAACATTGATTGATAGGATCATTTTCTATACTTTCTCTTCTTTAGTAGCCTTTTAGTAATCTTTTAGGATGCATTTTTAAAACTTCACTAATATTGCTTACCATTCTTTTATTCAAAGTTGCTTTATTAAATATAGCAAGAGTTATAGCTCTTCGCTAATGCTTTTATCTTTCGATTGACTATTTTTCCCAATAGATTGAATGGTACTAGCAACAGTAGACATAACATGTTTTAATGATTGATCTTTTCTTTTTGGTTTAACATAAAAGCCTAACCTTTTCATTACTTTCCTCATTTTTTGCATTCTCATCAATTGCATCATTAGTTGACATTGAAATGCAATATTTTTTACAATAAAAGAATTTGGTGTATATTCTATTCACATGTGTTCTTATTTGCCTCCAAGAAATTTGACCAAGAAGATTATCAAAAACACCACTTCCAATTTTAAAAAAAGTATTTTCATTAAATTCAACATCACATTCTAGATTTTCATCTTTATTTTCATCTTCATCTTCATTTTCATTTACATTTTCATCTTCATTTTCATCAACAAAACGTTTTTCATTTTCATTTTCATTAACAAACGGTTTCATTTTCATTTTCATTTTCATTAACAAAAGGTTTCATTTTCATTTTCATCAACAAAACGGTTTTCATTTTCATTTTCATCTTCATTTTCATCAATAAAACGGTTTTCATTTTCATTTTCATTTTCATCAAAAATATAGGGTTTTGTTTTCATTTTCAAGAAAAATGATCATTTTGATTTTCATTTGCAACAAAAGATTTTTCTTTTTTGTTTTCAACAAATTCTATAAAAGTTTCATCTCTCCTCAATATAGTCAATGTCAACATCATTAAGTCCAACATCTTGTAAAACTTCTACATACAAATTTACCATTTCACTAACAATATGTGGATTTGAAGACATAATTGGATTTGTGCATATTGAAACATTCTCCATAGCATTCAAAGAAGGATTTGAAGACATAGTAGGACTTGTTTGTATAATCATATTCTTCTCTCCAAATTGACTCTTGCAAATTAAAGCTTCATCTACAACCATGGTATCCTCAATGTTTTCATCTTCAATAGTTGTTGAATTGGTTGCTCCACCATCATTCATTGATTTCATTCTCATTCTTCTTTCTCTTTGTCTTTGTCTCTCTTTTTCTCTATTTGATTCAACTTCTTGAGGAGTAAATGTCTTCCTTCTCTTATTACAAGTTTTATCTCCCATAATTATAAAATTATCAATCACAAATGAATGTTAATAGTGAAATACTTCAAAATATTCAATCCAAATTGGAAGTTGAATACCTATTAGGACAAAATTCTTCCTTGTGTTCCTCAAAACAAGTAGAAAACTACCACAATTCCACTTTAAAAATTGTTTTCTTCATGCTTCCTTTGAAAAATTCAATCCATATTGCAAATTGAAACCTTTTGTTCCTCCAAACAAGCACAAAAATAACACAATTCCACTTCAAAAATGGTGTAGATGATGCCCCGTTTGATAAAATCAACTAAAAATCAAGTTCACCACCTGTAAATACAATAGCTTATGAAAAAAAATTACTTTTACTGCTCTTGGCCGTACATGTGAAGTTGTAGACTTCACAGTATTTTTTGCAATGTATTTAAATAAACTAAACGAGATCTCGTTTATAAAATGAGATCTCGCTTATTATAAAATGAGATCCCGCTTATAAAACTGGGATCCCATTTAGAAGAAGCGGGATCTTACTCTATAATTGGGATCTCGTTCATCGGCATTGAATGTCGGGACCATTGGCTGAGAAACGGGATCCCGTTTCATAATCGAGATCCTGTTTCCTTAACAACGGTCTGAATATTGTCGAATAGGGAACGAGATCCCGTTTATGAATAAGGGATCCCGTTTTATATTCGAGATCCCGTTTTTTAAAATTTGATTTTTTTTTTTGCATTGTGGTCGGCTTTTTTCCTAGGTTTTTGGTTCGAGAAAAGCATTGGAAGTCCAAACCTAGGCCTTCAACCTAGTTTGACCTACAAGTTGAAGGTCCTAACAATGTCAAATAAAAATACTGACTTTGGACATATGGCTGACAACCTTTTTTGCAAAATTTTCTGACTAAATTAAAACCCATTTTAGATGAAACAATGCAGATTCTAAATATGTAATTTGTTTTGCAATTGGATTATTTTTTCTATTTTTCAATTAATTTCTAATAAAATTGGTCCATAAACTTTAAATATCAGGGTTTTACTATTTTAATAACTTTTGATCAACATAACATTTTGACAAACGGATTGCACGAGAACAAACTTCAAACAATTCTTTTCAATTTAAAAAAAAATCAAAAAATGATAAGTTTAGGTCATCTTATGCATGTCGTACACGACGATTTTTCAAAATGACAAATCTAGCTAATAAAAATTTAACAAAAAAAATATATTCAATAAAAAATTACAAAAAAATACCAAGAACAAGCTTCAGTGAGTCATAAAAATTTTCCCAAAAGGATTTAGAAAAATACGATAATTTAAGTCAAAATATGGATGTCGTACACGTGCATGGTATGGTAAAAAAAAATGACTTTTAAACAGTGGTTTTTAGAAATGCCTATTAAAACTCAATTTGTACAATTTGGGTATTGAAATAAATTACATATTTGGAAACTAGACTCCAAGCACTACATTTTATGATTAGTGACTTTTTTAAAGATTTCATCTCTAAGTGCTTCAAATTTTCAGGTCAAATGTGTGAAATTCTGAAAATCAGGAAAAACACTTCCACTTTTTGGCCAAAAAGTGGACTCAACTTCTTGCACACACCCTTTTCTTTAACGAAATGGACGCAACATTTGATCACATAGATTAATCTTATTTTTTATGTATTTTCATGTTTATCTTTCAAGTGTATTTAATTTATAATTATTCTTAGATATTAATTATTTTCTTTAGCTTTTAGTTTAATGCAAGAGTTTCTAATAAAGATGTAGAGCCCTCTTTGTACTTTAATTATGATCTATGATTGTAATCTAGTACACATATAAGCTTCAATAATGTGGTTAACTTATTAAACTATAATAATTCTAGTAATGGGTGAAATAGTTAATGTTTTGTTTTTTCATGAAAATAAATGAAAAAATTTGTAAAATTTCATACCACTTTGAGGGGTTGACCTTCAACAATCAAATAATAATATATAAATTTAATATATAATGATATGATGATTTGAGAGGATCCAATTCTGCTTATTTATAGGCTTATCTATGTACAAATACACCCCCTCATCTTAATTAACAAAGATTAGTGTCTTAACTAAAATTAATGTTAAGGTTAGGCATACCACAAGTGATCCACCTTATTATATTTAGAAACATGGAATATTAGGAACCTAACATGCCTCTAGATCCTTTAAAAAACATTATCCTCAATGCTTAGCAAATTTGGATGCTTCAATATGAATTGTTCATCTTCCCATATTGCATTTTCAATTGACATATTCTTCTACTTGATTAGGAACTCGAGGTTAGCTCTATTTCACAACTATCTTAGTCTTTTATCAATAATTTCCTCAGGTTCTAAAATAAACTTTCCTTCTTCATCTAGCTCTGACAATTCTAATTGGATTGGAATATTGTTACCTATTATTGTTAGGGTAAATAGGATTTACCTGCTTAAGTTCACTTAGGCATAATAATGAATTTAATTATCTGGGTGATTTTTTCCCGTGTTGGGGAGTTTTCTCACCCGTCAAATATTTTCATGCCTTTATAAGGCACTATTGTACATTATATAATTTATCTCATCTCAGTATTTTTTTCTGGTGAAATAGCCTTGTGTTGCTTCTCTCATTTTTTGTGAATATTTTTTGCAAGTTGTGATCTTGGACTCAGTGATTGACACCAACATGGTATCAGAGCCTTCACCCTGCGCCTTTCTTCCACCATTGAGAGTTTTCATCAGAAGAGTTTGAGGTCATTTATTTGCTAGAGACTTTTTATCATTTGAAATTTATCAAATTTCAAATTTTCCTTATTTTCCTGTGTTTATTAATTTTTCTTCTATGAATTATTTTCCTATTGCTGGCGAATGCATTTGAATATCATTATTGCATGTGTTGTGTCCCTTGAGGCTCATTTTTTTTGCATTTGAAGGTACAATTTGTTTACTATTCTGGAGGTGCAATTTGGAAGAGCGTTATTCCCTGTTTGGAGGCTTGATTTGGCTGAATACAGGTGTTTTTCTTTGCAGGGGTGGCACAATTCTCTATTTGGGGGGGCGATTGAGACCACTAGGTCGATGCATCCTGACCCAACATTCATTTTTTAAACTACATTGGAGGGAATGATTTGCATTTTCTAAAGGCAGTAGCGATTGATGAAGGGTCAATTTTCTCAAGCTTTGAAAGGCCCAATTTTTTGCTCTAGAGGCATGATTTGTTTGATTTGCAAGGAATCGTTTTTTGACTTATGCAGTCGATTTCTTCACTAGCCATAGCATGAGCAACCTGCCATGATTTTTTGGGAGGTGATTGTGTCCATCAAAGACCAATTCAACTTGGGAGAGAGCCAATTTCTCTGTTTAGAAGACCTGTGATTTGAAAGGAGGGGTGGATTGATTGCTCAAGTGGAGGCATTTTTTTTCAAGGCATGGTTTTGAATTCCTTTCAGCCTTTGAATGAAAGGAGGGTGTGGAAAATTTTGAGCAAATTGGAGTTCAAATCTCTACAGTGCATTTTTTATTTATTAGTGAAACATTTTTCAAACTTTATATTTTATAAAGTTTTCCCCAAATATTTATTTAGGGTTTCAGGCTACAAGTTTCTTTGAAGTTGTTTTTTTGGGAATATTTATCCCACATTCTCTAGGTTGTGGTATCCTTATGTGTTATATATACAACTCTATGCCATTGATTGTTGTGAGCAAGTCTCACAAGAAGCTATCATGTTCGGGTGTTCAGTGCTTGGTGTCAGCATGGAGATCAGGCAATGGGCTACATTATTTTTTGCACAAAATCAAGTTTAATTCTTTTTGGAAGTTTTTGAAAGCACTAGATCTTTGAATTTTTTTGAAGAATTCAATTATAATTTGGTTTCTTTGGAGAAAGGGAACTTTAGGCAATGGAGTGATTTCATTCTCACCCATCTTAGTGAGTAGAATCTATTTCCATATTTGTATAATGAAGTTCCTATGCTAGACACACATAGTATGTATATGATTTGGAAAGGATGTAGGGATAGAGTCTTTGGAGTTATTTTTTAGCATATAAATTATGAGGAATTTTTGGATTCACTTGTTCATTTTGAGTGCCCTCATGCTCTATGGACTTACATTCAAGAATTATATGGAGATCCTGATACTCTACCATCTCTCGATGATCCTCCTTCCAATACCAATTTGTCTTTTTGTTCTTCAGAGAAGATAAACCATGTTGGTGATCCTTTGGAGGTTGTTGATACTTCATATGAGGTTGAAGTTGCTTTAGAGGTTCTTGATTCTTTGTCAGAGATAGTTGATCCACCTTCGTTAAGTACTTCCATCATTCCTGAGCAACAGGATTATCATTTTCTTCCTGGTTGGGATTTGTATTTGTCAGACATTGGTTCATTGTTTGTGAAATCTCACATTTCATATTTGGAAGACACATTTGAGGGTATATCCCTTCTTTTTTATGACAATATCTGCATTGTTGTCACTCCATCTTTGTCTTTGAAAAATGTTTAAAATCATATTCCAATGGTACCTTGTTTGTCACCTTCTATTGTGATTGGGAATGTTCTTGATTAGTTCGTGACATCATCTTCCAAGGTCTTGGCGACACATGAGCATATTTTAGAGACATTTTCATCCTACATTTGGATTTCATTTGCTAATTCCTATCCAAAATGGGAAGCATTCTTGCATTTGTACTTGGTTATGTTCTTCCAAAAGAGAGACAAGTTGTTTGTCAACATTGGATCATGTTTTGTCTTTAGGAACTTACCATTTTTGCATGCAATTACACACTGTGGAGGGGGCTATATAGTCTCTCTCTTTCCCTCTTATGGGCAGGTTATTGATTGTATATACATGATGTGCATGTATTCCTTGGGGGTGTTATTGAGTCCTCCATCCATGCATAATTTTTTGTTTGTTTTCTCTCTTTTGGAGAGGGGTTTTTTCCCGCAGGGTTTTTCTCCTTTTCTCTGTTTGTGAGAGATTTTTTTTTTGTATCATAGTTGTAAATGGGTACCTAACATGGTTGTGTAGTCGGGACCCATATTGCATCTTGCATTATGCATAATAATCTCCCTAAGTTGCACTTAAGGGGGGGTGTTAGGGTAAATAGGATTTACCTGCTTAAGTTTACTTAGCCATATATAATGCATTTAATTATTCGGGTGGTTTTTTCTCGTGTTGGGTAGTTTTCTCACCTATCATATATTTTCATGCCTTTATAAGGCATTATTGTAGTATTTTTTTCCAATGAAATAGCCTTGTGTTGCTTCTCTCGTTTTATGTGAAGATTTTTTTTAGGTTGTGATCTTGGGCTCGGTGGTTGACACCAACAATTAACTTCTTTAAACAAGAGACATAGAAGACAAGATTAATTTTGTAAGAGGTGGAAGTTCTAGCTTATAAGATACACTTCCTATTCAATGGGAGACCTTAAATAAGACCATAAAAAATTTAGGTGCAAGCTTCGCATTTTTATGTTTCTTAAGAAAAATTTATTTATAAGGTTGTAACCATAGAAATACCCAATATCCCTCTTCAAAATACCTCTCACTACGATGTTGATTTTCTTGTTGAACATTTCATTCAATTTTGATCCTATAACTAAATTACCAGGTTAAGGATTTGTAACATTTCTTGTTAGTGTTGAATATGATCCTCTGTTGCATCAACTTTGGAATGGTATTGTAAATAAGAAGTAGTGGATGGTGGGGGTAGCCGTAAAGAGCCTCAAATGGATTCATTTTAGTGGATATGTGAAATTATGTGTTGTACCACCACTCTACAAGTGGTAGCCATTTGAACTATTGTGTTTGTTTATCAAAGGAAAAAAAAAATCCTTCCAAACATTTATTTATAAAAAAATTGGTCATCTGATTGTGGATGACAAGAGGAACTATATGCTAGTTTTGTATCCTATATTGTGAATAATTTTATCCAAAATATGAGAGTGAAGATAGGGTCATGATCACTACTTGTTCTATGAATTTGGGAATTCCATGAAGTTTTTTAAATTTTTCATCTATAATTTGGCCATGGTACTAGCATGAAGTGGATGAGAGATTCCACAAAAATATGCATATTTAGTGAGTTATCCATAGTTCAACCAAAATTACATCAAGATTATTCGACTGTAGAAACCCTACAATGAAGTCCATTGACATTTCCTCCCAACATTGTGTTGGAATACATAATGTTTTGATTAATAGGGAAAAATAGGTTTTGAAGGGACCTGAAACCCTTTACATCAAATTACATCAAAATATTGTTGATACAAAACATGAAACACTTAAAACAACAACCAACCAATAGTCAAACAATAGAAAGACACAAAAAAATAGCTAAACAACAGAAAGACACAGAAAAATAGGCAAGACATAGAGAAACTATTTCAAAATTTTCATGATGTCTGCCACCTCGACCTCTTGGTTATAGTGGAGATTAACCATTGAAAATAATTACTTTTTATCTTCTTCAAATATTTTCCTCAAACTAACCCTAGTTCTTGTGCTTGGGCCCTTGACCTCATCCTTGGCAGTCTTTTTACCCTTCTCCTTGGTAGAAAGGCCCTTCTCATGCATTTTAGCAAAATAAACTTGATCCTCCCTAAGCTGACTAATTTTATCAATCGAAACCTTAAGAGATTTCATGCTATTTTTGACTGACATGTAGTTGATCTACATAAGCTTCCAGATATCCACATGGATTTCCTTAATTCTACCATCCATTTCTTGAATACGACTCTCACACTTCGATTTGAAATCAAAAAATGAGATTTCCAAATCAACCAATCTCTCAATGAGCAAGTTTGAGGTTGAACCTTTGGGTTGATTAGCATTGTTATCCTTAAGACTCCTAATCTTTATATTCACCTTATTGAATTCTTTCATCACCCATTTAGCTAGTTTAAAGTTGCAAGTAGCTCCATTTTTTGCCATGTCAAGAAGCTCTAGCTTTGAGGTATTATCCTCATCTAGGTAGGAAAAGTCCTCCAAGAGAGGGTGAACATTGGTCACACACTCGGTCTTTCTACAGTCTATTTCCTTTATTATCATATCCACATCTTTCTCATTGCCTTTTCCAACCAAAACAACTTGATGAGAGAGTTACTAGGCAGGGGATTCTTCCACATCCAAGGAGGCATCTCTAATAGAATTGTCAACTTGGTCCTTCACCTATTATGAATGTGTGTCCCCCTCCCCTCTCTTCTCAAAGTTGCAAAATTCCAACCTTTGCACCTTACATTTCCTGTTGATTACCCTCCTTTGTTTCTCTTCTTTCATTTGTGCACCATCTTCCTCACCAATCTCAAACCTGCCAATATCCAACCCCTATTTCTTCGGCTTCTTGGTGGGAACCTTCTTTTTCCATCCCATTCTCTTTCACTTTTTACCATGAGACTTTGATGGAGAGGACAAAACCTCAACAACATCCCTATTCTCATCTTTCGTATTCCAATCCTAATCCCCAACACCCTTTATATTCGAGCTAAACATTAGAGATTCAAATAAAGTGACAAGTTGATCCTTTTCGTTAAACCCTTGATAGATTTGGCTGGGGTATTAGCTTTAACATGCTCCATAATGAGCAAAATGAGCCCCTCATGAAGAACATGGATACGGTGATTTTTAAGATGGGCATAAACAAAAACCTCCAAAGAAGTTAGGAGGAAAAATGGAAAGGAAACCTAAAGATTATGCTTGAAATGATTGAGAAGGATAAAGTGGTACCCCAAAATTGTAGAGAAACGACCGTCAAGGATGACATACCGCATAAGAACTTCAACCACTTTTTCCCAAATGCACTTAATGGAGAGCCTATCATACCCCCAAGATGGAAGTTTAACCAAGTCCCTTTCATTTACCTTTAAAAATTGGTCCATCGCAACCTCATTGCCATTCCTTTCCTTATGGAACTTGATCCCCTCAAATGGTAGGCCCGTTATATGAGCAATGAATTCCTCGGTAATAGGGAATTCAGCTCCATTCACCTTCAAACACCTATTATACCATATTCAAACAAAATGATCAAAGGCTTCATGGTCAAAACCATGAATCTTTTCCATAAATGGCATAAACTCCCTTTCTCTAGAATCCTCCACACCTTTGGCTTATTCTTCCACTTGTCACAAGAAATAGGCTCAAGCCTACTCCTATCCCCACCCATTTTTGTACTACCCAGAATAATCACCATGAACTAGAATTTTTTTTGCTTATTGCAAATGTTTTTGGATATGTAGAAGGCCTTGGTAATGGGAAAAAAATTACCCATAAAATGTGTAGCAAGGTGGGATATAATTATCACCTAATCACCCCCTACTAAATAATCAAGGCTAGCTATCATTTTACAATAATAGTTTAGCCCTCTCAGAGATAGAGGAGTATTCTTCCCAAATCTTAATACTCATGAGATTAATAGCCTCATTGGAAAAAAAATCTACCAGAGAATTTCCTTCCTTAAAGGTTTGCGAGAAATGAACATCTTTGAATGATCTCTTCATCATGAGGGAGTCGTTGATAAGTGACTCAATAGTCCAACTTGGCTTCTAATGACCTTGCAAATATCTCACTATATTTAGTGAGTCACCCTCTATCTAAACCTTTTTAAAAACCCTCTCAAAGGTTGTTTAGATGTTGATGTAAGTTGCTTCGGCCTCAGCATGATGATTAGTCTGGTTTCCTAAAGGGAGTGACACTTTGTACCTAAGAACCTTCCTTCTTCATTTTTTTACACCCCCCACAACCTATAGGCTCGGGATTCCCCTTGGCTGCCCCATCAAAATTAACTTTGATCCACCTCTAAGGAGGGACCTTCCAAATAGTATTTTCTCTAGAGATATTCTAAACTTTCAGGGGGAATATCTTAGGGATCAATCTCCACTTAGAGGCTAAAAATATATCCTAACCAATCAACATGTTACTGGGAGCCATAGGACTAGTATTTAAAAACTTGATAAAAAAATTCTCTATAATGGACCTACAGATTTTGAGAAACACAATATCATCTTTAAGCTTAGTCTCCTTGAAAACTCTATTATTAATTTCCTTCCACAACCCCATGTAATATTTGGTGTCATAAGGGACCAAATAATGTGGAGAGAGGGATTGGCAGAAGGACAGTGCCACTGCTCAACAAAGCAAGTTGCAAGGAGTTAGGAAAAACCCATTCTAGCTTCCAGAGAGAAGGAAACTTACTCCAAATGATGGTAGCGAAACTACAACTAAGAAAAAGGTGGAGATAAATTTTCACTTCACATTCACAAAGGGCACATCTATTTGAAATAGAAAACCTTATTCTGTAGAGAGAATCCAGTGTCAAAATTTTCCTTTGCATCAAAATCTAGAAGAAAATATTAACTTTGTGAATAATCAGTTTGTTCCAAAGACTCCCCCAAAATGGGAGAGGATTGGGCTTCACCAAATAGCTAATGAAGGCCAAGGAAACTAAAAATCAACCATTAGCATGATAAGCCCAAACAACATGATCAGGCTTTGGGAACATGGGAATGCGAACATGGTTGAGGAAATCTTGGAGCATAGCAAGAGACAAATCCAAACTATGCAAATCCTTCCATTTTCTATTATGAAAATAATTAGCCACTTTGTTGCAAAAAATATAGAAAAAATATCCCTCAGAGGAGGAGCCCAAGGTTGGTTCATTAGAGGTCTACCTTCACACCAAAAATCTTCCCAAAACAAAATTTTGTTACCATCACCAAGCAACCATTTGGATCAATTTTTAATTATAACTCTACCAGGCACAATGTTTTTCCAAAAGCAAGAGCCTTTAGGAATAAAGTCTTCATGAAGAAAATCCCACTCTCTCCTAAAAGCAGATAAATACTTATTTCTTATCAGGGAAGACCAACCAGCTAAACTCCACAAAGGAGCCTCCAAATATTCTTCGATAAAAGAGCCTTATTGAAAGATCTCATGCTTCTCAATCCAATCCCACCCCACTTCTTCAGTTTACAAACTTGATCCCAAGTGATAGAAGGATTCTTCATTTTTCCTCAGTGTCAAACCATAAAAAAATGCCTCATAATTTGTTCCATCTTGTCTTCATATTTTTCTAGAACCTTAAGTTACATACTTAATGCATATAAGGGGATGCTCTACAAGGTTGAAGAGATGAATTGTACTTTACTAGCCTGGCTAAGAATAGTTCCCTTCCAACCCACAAGTTTCCTATTAAATTTGTCCAAAATATTTAGCCAAAACAATTCAAGAGTCTTAGAAACACATAAAGGTAGGCCCAAATAAATGGTTGGAAATTCTCCTAGATTACAAGACAGAATCCTTGTCAACTTCAATTAGAGATACCCCAATGTGTCGAGAAAAAAGAGTTGAATCTTGGGAAAATTCACACACTGACCAAAAACTTTCTCATTACCTTCAATAACACACTTGATAGCCTTAATTTCTTTGACCAAGGATTCA